>JAYKAV010000300.1:1665770-1937754 GCA_035582835.1 Phoebastria nigripes | reverse complement strand
CTATCATTATTATTGTTATTATTATTATCATTATTTTCCCCTCCTTTTCTGTTTTATTAAACTGTCTTTATCTCAGTCCACGAATTTTACTTTTTTTCCCCAATTCTCTCTCCCATCCCACTGAGGGGAGCGGGGAGTGAGCGAGCGGCTGTGTGGTGTTTGGCTGCCTGCCGGGTTAAACCACAACATATGTTTAACTGAAAAATGAAATACAAAGACCTTTTCTTGGAGCACAGTGAAGGTGAAAAACAAATAATGATGCTATTAACTCTTTCCACTATGACAAGATGGCTAGTTGTTTGCCAGAAGTATCACCACTGAAACCATCAGCACTGACTTTGTAATAACCATTAAGTTTATGCCAGTGTAACATTGTGGTGCATCTGATTCATATAAACATAACCTTTTTTCTGTGGCTTTATAAAAAAAATCCCAGAAACAACATACTGAAAAACAAACCAACTGGTGATGGATGATGACCTCTTACCCCCTGAAGCAGCTGAATTCAATAAATGTCTCTTATATAAGTAGTCCCATACACCCATGCTAATTCTGCCCACCACAAAATAAAAAAAAGCACAAAACAGAATATAACTGTCACCTTCGGGTCTCTCAGTTGGTCTGGTTGGTGACACTGTTTCCAAGTCCAGGGCTGTACCCTGAAAATTTTGTTCCCTCCTGTTCTGATATCATGGTATCACCCCCAGACAGCCTGTCTGGTTGTGTTAGCTGAACTCAAGTGCTGTAAAACCACATCTGGAGATATTCGACACCATAAAAAGCCAGCTTTAAACTACTTACTGCTGTGCAGATCTCATGTCTTCACCCTTAGCAGATCTTTAATGATGGCAGACAGCACACATCAAGATAAAAATACAAATCTAAAGGAAACAGCAGTAAAACTGAGTGTTGAAAAATGAAGAAAAAAAAGGGCAATACAGCTGAAAAAAAAACCAATTGTTCGGGAACATTAAAACATAGCACTTCGTTGTGAGGCTTTTACAGCACATATCTGTCAGGGCACTGAGTTGCATTAGAGTGTAGTGTGGTTTGGGGTCTCCATGGCTGTGAGTCTTTCACCAACAACAGTCCTGCACTGCCCTCTGGTATGTTGAACTCCCCCTGTTCACCCTGAAGCACAGAACTTAGAGAAGACATCCTTAAATTTCACCTTCATTTTCTGTATATTTAAGTCCTTTTCCATTTCAGTTACATGAAAATGCCACAGGTTTGTGGTGGTGTGGCTAATTTTCCCATTTGCTTTGCCTCAGAACTAGCTACTGCCTCATTGTCTCTGTTCTTTCTGTTTAATTAAATCATTTTGTTGTCTTGTCTCTTTTTCTTTTTAACTACATCTACTTCAAATATTTGGTAAATAAGTTTTACAATTAAACAGTTGGGTTTTTTTCTGTAGATAAAATTTATATAATATTCATAATGCATTACCTATTGCTCATGTGTAACCCAGCTCTGTAATTAAATTATTTTCCCAAATTAACTTTGGTTATGTAGTAGCTGGAATTCAAGATCTAATTTAATGTTAGATTAGTGAAACATCTCCTCCAGGGATAGACGTTAGAGAGCTAACAAAACTCCTTCACCGTACTTACAAACGCTGTGAGGATTGGCACGCTCCGCTGGCTGCGGCAGACAGCAGACCAGCTACTTGGTTCCTTGTTCACAGTCCCAGAAATTGGAAAGAGAGAAGAAAAAAAATATCCACTGGAGCAAGCAGCATGAAAATGTGCCTTTACTGTACCAAATAAAACAGGCGAAAAGCTGCATGCCATGGCTTTTTTGCACAAGTCTAAATCCTAGGTTTGTGGTGAGCGCCCAAATAGTTTTCATAGCCTGTGCATTTGAAGCAGTTCTCCCCCTTTTCCTCACCCTCATATGCCTCATATTCGGGTCAGATCATACAACCCAAAAGACGTTGGGAGTGTCACAAGAGTAAACCAAGCTGAAAAAGTACCTGTGCCTAACTGGAAAGGAACAAAGACAGGGGAGCCTGACCAGCTCCCATGGCAAAAGAGGCCACCATGCCCAGGTGGTGTGCGTGATGGCTGCTGGAGTGAATGCAAGCCTGCCGTTGAACACAGGTGGAGATCAGAAGAGGGACAGCAATTTTTATGAATCAATGGATGTCTTCTCCTGGGACGGTCACCACTACAGATTTAAAAAGTCCCACAGGTACAGCTCGACAGTAATGTAAGTTACCACTTAATGGTCTGCAGGCGTATTTCTATCCAGCTAATGAAAATACTGACAGAATACTACGGTAATGAGCTAGCTGAGCAGTTCCATGACCCACTTTTATATGAGTTAAAATTGCAAGAAAATATTCTCATCTGAACATGTGAAATTGCCAGCCAAAATAACCTGCCAATTTCCAAGCACTATGCAGATAACAGCTGTTAATATTTGGAACACGTGAGTGCTCATACTGAAAAAAAAGAAAAAAAAAAGTTAAACTCTTTAAACTGTACAGCTGACAGAATCCAGTCAGGTGATAATGCCTTATTGAGACAGTTTATTCTCTTGTGCTTAAAGCATGAATCACAGATCTGATTCTCACTGAAATGTATACAAAATGAGGCCCCAGGACAAAAGGGGAGAGGCACACTGCTTCACTTTTAAACCTTCAGCAACATTTCCAGAAACGCATTCTGCCAAAGTTTCATTCACTCTGAAATGTTTCTGTGTTATTAAGTGTGGAAAGCTGTCTCTCTCTAAACTTCTGTCCTATGTCATGTAATTTCTATGCTCCAGCATCACCACATTATATCTCATTAAAGGACTCTCACAATAGATGATGTTATTAGGACAACTTCTGTGCTTTTCTTTCAGGGTGATAAATTTCAAGGTGTCATGTGTTCATACTTCTGTTTACTCTTATCATGAGGTGGATATTTTATCAACACTCATGCAGTACTGAAAGGCTCCCAGCTGATGAGAATTAATTTTGCTGCAGTGCTAAAGATGTAAATTACACAGGAGGTAGTGTGTTTTTAGAATAGCTATTGAACACCCAGGATCTGCATTGATAATGCTTTTCCAACCCACTCCAGTTCATTCACAACAACAATAAATAATAATAATTTTAAATGGAATTATTTTAGTTGTGTGACTGTACTGAGTCTTCATTTAGTGCCAGATGATTGTTGCAGGTGGCCAAGTGCATTGTCTCCATAGTGCTATTCATCCCTCCAGGACTGCGATGAACAGCCCCTTATTGAATCATGAATGTAAATTCATATGAATACCTATTTGCACATGGATCTATTATTGCAATCTGCAGAAATGCTCCCTTTCAGCTGCATAAAAGCAGAAATCTTACAAAAGGATGCAAACTGCCCTTCTGTTAAATGAAGGTGCAAACTCGCCTTCTGACTTGGAGTATTTTGTGTTCCTTGGTGCACAGAAAATTTCTTCTGTCAGCTATCAGTTAAGCAGTTGGGCAAAATTCCCTCTGAATGCACAAACCTGATACTACTACAGCTCCATTCTGGGGCAGTGCAACAGGTCAGCTGGACCTCAGAGGACTGTTAAGATTGCTACTGGGTACGAGAAAATAGAGACAAATGCAAGTTTCTAAAGTTTACATCCAGAAGGCACCCATGAGATCTGCTGTGTCAGATTTTTTGTCTAATACAGTTGCACTCCCACATTTTGAGGTACAGCAGCGTTTAGAGCAATCCCTAGATAACTTAAAGGTATAGAAATACTTCCAAGATCTGTAGGCATGTTGGTGTGATAGTCACCCCCCCTATGAGCTCTATATCTAATGTTCAGAGTAGAAATGGAAGTACAGGTGCTGGTATCACTGGGAAGAAGATAATAATGCAGAAGTTGATCCGTTATGTCCGCCACCACCTATGGGAAGAAAATAGATCTTTACAAGGTATCACGTGCTTATAAGCTAAATAATATGCCTCAGAAGGCCTGGTCTCAGCATGTTTACTTTTTAACAGCTGGCTGTCTAATTTTCTGTTTTGACACCTAAACAAAATGATGACACCGCAGATATAGTGAATTAAAAGTAATAAGCAAAGTTTTGCTGAAAGACCCAACTGCACTGACAACTTGCTGTTCAGGGTATCTTTTGAACAGCAGCACAAAGATAGCTCAGGCTGCTCAGAAACCATGCAAAGGGATACTGTATAACAAAACTCACTCTTTTTATCCTCTGGTCAGACTTCTGGTCCTATTACTGAGAAAGACTCAAACACATGGCCTCCTATGGCTATTGCAAAGTGATGAAATGCCTACAGCTAAAAGCAGAGGACATTACAATTGTTTTGACCATCAAAGCTAAAGAAGCATTATTGTGCAATTTATTGCCTCATGTACACCATGCTAGTCACAAAGAACTATCCTGTTTGTATAAAGCTACCTGTTTGAAAAGGAGCCAGTCTTCAAATAAGGTGAAAAAATAATCACCCACAAGAAACATGCACTTATTTCTTCTCCCTGATATCTATTACTTCATTTTGCACCACCTCTAACAGAAATAAAATGCTGAAATAATGGCAAGCTGGGACATTTTATTATCTAGAGCATCATAACAACACATGTAGAGTGGCAAACCTCAATTCCAATTTCTCACATGCATTTAGTTTCATTCCTTGGTGCTGCTTGTACAACAGGAATTTATTTTGCATTTAAAATGGGCAATTCATTGCTTAAGCTGCTTCACATCCTTTGAAATCTCTGAGCTCATTGTCCATGACAGTCTGACAGCATCAGTAAAATGCATCTCTGTTTCTCCATGTTTGTAGCTGCTGATCGGGAGTCTGAATTTAAATACAGACTTCTTGTGTTTCTTGTGTTTTCCACTATAGGTATCAAGTTTTTTCTTTTTAAACCTTTGTCGTGGTTTAACCCCAGCCAGCAACTAAGCACCACACCGCTGCTCGCTCACTCCCCCCTGGTGGGATGGGGGAGAGAATCGGAAGGGTGAAAGTGAGAAAACTCGTGCGTTGAGACAAAGACAGTTCAATAGGTAAAGCAAAAGCCGCACACGCAAGCAGAGCAAAACAAGGAATTCCTTCACTACTTCCCATCGGCAGGCAGGTGTTCAGCCATCTCCAGGAAAGCAGGGCTCCATCACGCGTAACGGTTACTTGGGAAGACAAACGCCATCACTCCAGATGTCCCCCCTTCTTTCTTCTTCCCCCAGCTTTATATACTGAGCATAACGTCATATGGTATGGAATACCCCATTGGCCAGTTGGGTTAGCTGTCCTGGCTATGCTCCCTCCCAGCTTCTTGTGCACCTGGCAGAGCATGGGAAGCTGAAAAGTCCTTGACTAGTGTAAGCACTACTTAGCAACAACTAAAACATCAGTGTGTTATCAACCTTATTCTCATAGTAAATCCAAAACATAGCACTATACCAGCTACTAGGAAGAAAATTAACTCTGTTCCAGCCAAAACCAGGACAACCTTTTTTATTATTATTATTCTACAGTCATACTGCCTCAGCTTTTACAAGTTTTGATGCTACAAAACAGTTTTCATCTCAGAGACCTAAGGATGTTTCAGAAGCTCCAGAGTTCTACATTTACATCTGTAAAAGGAGTTACTAGCATCTTCTTCCAGTCTGTGTTGTTCTAAACTTCTTGTTTGGGCTTTTTAATTACCATATCCTTTCTCAGTGCCTGATATAGCCAGGGGAAACATTGGAATATTGTATTTATTTAAAGCTTATCTGCCAGACGGAAACCCAGCTTCAGTTTAAAAAAAATCATTAGATAGAAAAACACCTTCCTTGTTTGAATGATTGGTCAGCTGGCAACAAACAACATCATCATGTTGAAACACTGGTGATTTCAAAACACCACCATACCATCCCCGTTTTATCTGATTCTTCTCTAGGAAAAATAAGTAGATAAAAGATTCTGATTAATTTTGTGAATTTTCTATTTCTTTTTTTTATATTAGGAAGATACAATGGTGATATAGCAGTTTTAAATCTCTTCTGGGAAACATTTGAAACAAGAAACAGTCTTTTTTTCAAATAAGAAATACATGAAACAAAAATTATGATAGATTTGTGCAGCCTGATATGGATTAGAAACTTTCCAGAAGCAGCTCTAATTTTTGTATGTAAGGTAAGTAAAATCCATTTTAAAAGCCTTAATTAAATTTAAAAAGTAACTGAAACTAATTCTTTCCAACCCATCCCCCCCCTCCATTGCTATGACAGAGTTTGAAACACGGTTAGAATAAAAAAACAACATAGGAGATGTCCCCTCAGAGACAATATTTCAGACTTATTGTCCAGATTCCACCAATCCAATTAGATTATTTGAAGTGATAGCTCATAAATTGTTAATATATTGCTCTGTAAGTGAAGAAAACCACTATCTCATTTTTCCAGCCCGTTGGCTCAATTTCTGCACTTTACAATCATTTGTTACAAAATTTTCATTTTTCCATTACTTTTTATTGTTAGTTCAGAAATAAAATCCTATTAACAGAGGATTTATGATGACAAGATAACTACAGTGCAGGACCGGAGAGGGTGTGAGTTTAATGACACACAAATAAAGTTTAATGAAATATTATGAAATGGAAATAACATAGAGTCTGAATAAATCTCACTGGTAACTATGCATTATAACTGTAAGAAAAGAAAATTCATAGGAGAAAGAGGCCGTAAATATAAAGAAAAACAGTACACTGAGCAGACAGTAGAACTATCCAATACAATAGCACCATTCAGACTTACATTCTTAAAGATTTCCTCAAAAATTCCTGAACTCTGTATTTCTATCCAGGCCTTTGGTTTTCTCTTCTGTCTGTAGAAAGATATCTGCCAATAAAGAAAAGGAATTAATAAAAAATCAATACACCTAAATGATACAGATTACATATTCAAACCTATTCAGAATGGATAGTACTAAAGAGGTGGGACTGAGATACTGTAATGGACCATGCAATAAAGAAATGTGTATCGAATGCGCCATTCAAGGAGGTGATTTATTTTAAGCCATCCCTTAAATTTTCTAGTGAAAAAAAACCCAGACTTTTAAAACACATTTTTAAAGCAATATCATGAACATAAAACTGCATTGGAGAAGGGAATTCTCAGGCATGTCTAACATAAATCACTTGGAATCGGATAATTTACATCCTTGGGAGGAGAGGACATGAAACCCAAATTTTGGGAAAGTTAAAGGTAAGTCAAAGAACAACATACAATGGCGTTAATGAAGGATTTCTTGCTTCTAATTTGAGATTAATTAATAACCTTAATTTTAATAATTTTTTTTCTTGCTAGATCTCCAAAACAATATTTCTAGCAAAGCTGTGCTGTTCTGTAACTTGTGTATCCTATTTATCTTTGTACAAATGTCTCTGCAAGGTCAATTGTTCCAAGTCACCGAAAGACAGGGATGCAAGAAGTACAAGTCTATTGCCAAATTTGACCCAAAATACTGTATCTTGGGTTTCAAGGGAGTTGCAGCTGCTGCTTGTACATTCATGTCTCCTTCCTACCATCATAGTCTCGTTTTTTAAGCTGTGTTACTGAAAGTTGTTTTCTACTCTGCAGAGAAATTACTTCTAAGATGCCTCTCTTTTCCATATAAAACTCAGACATTGCACAAGGGTTAAATTGGATACATATTCATAGATAATTTCATGCAAGCTCTGCTAGCTATGAATATGTTAGATGATTGAAAGTATTTGCAAATACTTCAACTAGATAAATTATAGAGAATAGACTGTTCACTTAATAATCAGTTCGACTATTCATTATAAATTTTTAATGACACTGTGTAATCACATGTTATTATTCTTAGATATACATCTTACTTCGGAGGCAATAAACTAAGTTTACTTTGGTTTTGGCAACATAGAATAATTTCTATAGATAAAAATCATGTAACAGTCTTTCCATTCATTGAGAAGGCTTGAGACAAAAGACATTACCAAAGAGAGGAAGTGTAATTATAGATCAGTGTGCCTATTTTTGTAAAAATTATTTATTTCACTGGATTTCCCATTCCTTGGGGAAAATATATGTCTATTTATAACATACATAACGTAATATATCTATTAATTAATATGACAACACTGATCTATTAGTTCTGTTCGCTGAAGAAGGAATATCATCCTTGCTTGCTTAAGAAGTGTGACAGTACTGTGAATTATCAGTGTAGATCAATATTGGCTATTGGCTAAGATGGACCCAAGTATGTTTTTGAGCATGCTGTTTCAGTAGTAATCTTGTCATCTCTTTTAATAGAAGAGAACATATTTACACCATTTTAAAAAAATCTGCTGAACATGACAAGTCTCAGAATTTTGGGAAGAATGACATTTAGTTTTCTCCTAGGTCTTTTGCAGGTACCCTTAGCATTTTAGAAACACAGTGAAAGACTCATGAGTGTCTTACATCAGGAAAACTGTGGCTTCCTGTTCCCCTTCCACTCTTCTAATGCTTTTTCATTTTAAAAATGATTTTTTATTTGTTTAATTTTTGCTTTGCAGTCAAAAAAGAGTCCTACAACAGAAAAAAGCTGCACTGGGATAAAACCAGGACCAGTTTTTTTGCCATTTTTCCTTAAACCCACCCAACAAGAAAAAAAAAAAAAGAGATAAATCCATTACACTGGAAAAGTGTGAGCACTTGGTAAGTTCTTTGAAATAGTCAATATTCAAGTTCATAAGGGTGATGCTATTGATAATGTGTATTACACTGTCCTGGAAGCTTTGGACAAGACTGGGCATCAAAAGGCATTCTGGAAGAACAAGGATTAATATCTGAAAAAATGCAGGAAATAATGGTGAGAATCACCAAGGAGATTAAACAAAAAGCTTTGCGCAAATAGGGAAGAAACACTTCTCTTTCTACTCCGTAGCTTCAAACTATGAAACTCTACACCACCAGACAGCATGGGTGCCAAAACTAGATATGTTCAAAAAGCAAGCAGAAGAGTTTGCAGAAGAAAATCTCTTCCAGAGTTATAGGGCACAACGGTATCCCCCAATTTTGTAAGCAGTTTGCTAAAAACTGTTAGATGTTAAAGGTGAGATTTAGTAGGGAAGTTAATTCCACCACCTCCTTATCAAGAATATCTTGCAAATCCTTCCCTTTAAGAGTTACTCATACTGTAAAATATTTTCTCTAGTTTTTTTTTGTATTGCCAGTGTATTTATACTGAAAATCTCTATTTTTCTTTTTCAGATTAGATGGGAGTTGTTGGAAATGTTTTCTGATCAACACTTTTTCTTGATAGAATGATCTTTTAATTACCAATTCAGTACTTTTTTTTTTCTGCCTCTATGCCTCACTTTTTCCCCTCTAAATCAGTGAAAAAATTATATCTATCTCTACAATCCATTCAGAAAATCTGGAGAAAGTCTACCATTCAACAAGAGATACTTTTTGGAAGTTTCCTCCTCACCAGCATTCATTCAAGTAGCAGCCTATTTATGAAATCTTTGTCTAAATTTCTGATGTTTCTGAGTCCCAGTTGCCCATTAAAAGGTCCACTCCAGGAGTGTGTGAATGCAAAAGCACAGGGGTTCACAGAGAAGACTCATTTGAAATGGCTCTTAATTCACCCAAACCCTTGAGCATCAGCCAATGTGCGCAGTGAGTTAATTCTCTTTGGCAGGCAGCTGGGCTACAAAGCAGTCCTTTTTTGCTGTCGAGGGCTGCTCATTTTCTAGTACAGTAAGAGTTTCCCCGTAAGCCAAAGGACCTGTCATCATGCAAAAATAAAATTTTAAAAAAGCAAATAAGTGCAAGTCCTTCCACTATTATAAAATCAGATTGATTTTGCTTCTCCATTGTATCTTTAGTGCTAAAATGTATGCCAAAACTTACAGAGTGTATGTGAATGATCATGCTTACTCCTGTTAGTATTTGTTTACCTGCTGTATGAGAAATGGAGATCTAGGAAATCTGTTTGAATCAGCAGATTCTTAACGTCAGCTGAAATCCCTAATTACAGTGCATTCACAGAGCTGGTTTGGGGTAAGAGGGAGATGGAGAGAGGAACTGGGCCTTATTCTGACCCATACAAATATAGTCAGAAAAAAAAATGCTTTCACTGTGTCTACTTACCTCTTTGCCCAAGTGTAAATGACCATAACAGCTTTAAGGAGAAGGGAAGGAGAAGCTTATTTTTAGATACAGGCTTGAATACTGTTTTTACTTAATTAAGGGTGCCCTTTCAGGGTGAGTATAAAGAAGAAAGGAAAAAGGAAAAAGAGGAAGTATGAAAAAGTGACATAGTTCATTACAAATTTGCATGTGTAGATTCTAATTTCAGTTTGCACCTAAAAAAAAAAGGTACATATATTTTATTTGGCTTTTTCTGACTGGTGCAATTAAAAGTGAATCTTATCATCCTCAAAAGTTCTATTGTGAAGATAAAAGCACCTTGAATTGAAAGAATCTTTGCTCGATTTTGAATTGACCTGTTCCTAACATTTCAAAACCTGTTAAAAAAGAAGGGCAGAGTGTGGAGGGAAGCTTTTATAGCTTTGTATAGCTTATAGAGTTTTTCCCATCACACTTTTCAGGAACATTCTCTTTTTCTATTAAAAAATAGTTGGGATGAAAAATGTCAATGCACTGATGCTCACAGGTGCTATACAGCTTACCCATATGTAGTTCATACGACATATTCTATGTTACTTAGTTCAACAGTAACAACCTCCTCTGACCTTTCACATTTTTACTCTCTTCTTTCAGCAGCTATATTAGTGCAAAGTACTTAAATTAATATTCAACTTCTTTTACACGCAATAGAAGCCATGAAGTTAGGCACTACTTATGCTGCACAGTAAACACGAGACTACTTCCTTACCAGTTCACAATAAGCAAATGAAAGGACTTGCAGAAGTGCCTTCCAGCATCCTAAGACCAAATGTTTATACACATTTGTATTGAAGGAGTACAATCTAATGTTAACAGATTGTTCCAGAGCTAACAAGTGTGGTGGCTTTCAGAAAGGCTCCAGAAATCAACAAAATAGGAAGGTTCTTGAGACTTTCTGACTGAGAAAGTCTTGAACTGACTGATCAGTACTTATACCAGGTAAGTTGGAAAGTGCAACCTACTGTCTTGTAGGTACCTTGTACCTAGGTACATATATCTTGATTGCTTAGCTTCCTATGGGCCTCTGGGCTAAGTGAGTAACCCAAAATCACAAGACCTCACAGATCTTTGGAGTTTTGAAACAATATAGTTAATGAACAGCACAAAGAGACACTACAAAAGACTCAGTTACCACCTGAGGCATCACAACACCTTCACAGTTAGAGAAGAGCTCGTGGAAGAACTGAAGGTTTGGAACAGTTCTCAAGTTTGTGGGACAAGCAGCATGTTCTCTGCCTTCAGCATTTTTGTGGCTAGTCAAACATTTCCCTTGGACTCATACCAACAAACCTCTATCAAGAACATTTACAAAGAAGCTTGAGACATTTCCAGTGTCATAAACCAGCTGCTGTTCATTCATCATAATCTCTGCATGCCAGAAGCTCTTATAACGAAAACTGAATTTCAGTTGTTACTGTTAAAGTTGTCCTGTTTGGGATGATGTCATCATCCACATTTACAGAAACAAACTGGGATAATTATATTCTTTCTGCATGCCATGGAATTGTCATTTGCAGCTTTCTAATACATCCTTTGGTTTCCATGACAAAATTTTCCTTTATTTGTTCAGCTTGCTAATGCTCCGCTCCAAATTTTAGTTGTGAGCCTTCCTACTCTCCCTGCAAGAGGTCAAACCAGAACAGCTCAGGCAAATTAATCCATAGCTTTACAGAATTTCAGAACTGAACACCAACTCACATTTTGCAGCAGAAGCTTTAATTTATTTTTTTTTAATGTAGAGGTCACTTATGGGCCTAGTCTTTCTAAGATATCTCTAGGAGCTCCCTCTGTTGGAAGAGCAGAGAATCCAATGTGTCACCAAGTACAAAGTAGCTATATGAGAAAAGGACTGCACATACATTTTGTTCTCATTTCACAGGAACCTCTGTTATTTCTGCACTTCTCAGACCTGATTTTTTTAACTGTTGCCTTTTCCCTTGCAAACATGCATCTGCTGTATGTCCGTTACTCACCATTGAAAAACACATAGTCTCTCCTGAATGACAGAGGACTACTCAGACAGAAGCATAAGTGTGCTTCTACTATACATGTACTGTAAGTACGTTATTCAAGTATAATAACTATCACTCAAAGTGCTGATAAAGCATAATGACAATGAATTGTCTTTCCACAGTTCTGCACTTACTTCCTATTGCATCTAAACATATGTTTGGCAAGAAAACACATTTCAGAACAAAATACAAAAAAATCCATACTTAAAGGATGGGACATTTCAAATACATAAAACACATAACCCAGAATTTAAGGAACTATGGGCTTCTTTGAAAATGTTGTACTTTAGTAACTGTTAACTTTGCACTTCTAGAAAGGTACAAGAGACAAGAAGCACTGTAAATCAGACACAGGATTTACTGAGATACACACAAGTCAAATCTGGTTGGTAGGAAGGAATGCTCCATGATAATCAGATTAAGCTTCTGACTTCTTGTTTTTGCAAATAATGTTCTTTAGCTCCTGCTTCAAGAACACTGCTAAGCATTTCAGCAGGAAACATTTCATCCCTATAGCATGCAACAGAGATTTGATTTTGACATGACTGTTCTCAAGCTCATTCCCTTTGTGAGACAGAATTTTTCCTTAAGTTTGACTAATGAAGTATATTAAGACATTGGTTTTTTCATTTTATGTGAACCTCCATGGTTTACAGCAGCCAAAGTGAAGACTGACTGTGTTAAATCCTTAGGAATGTTTCTTTCCAAAAGATATCCTACTTACATGTATTCTGGTAGGAAATCACACTTCCCGAAGGTAAGCCTTTAGGGCTTCACGCTAAGGTCATTCAAAGATCAGACATTACATACAGCTTCCTTCATTTCAAGTTTTTTGTATAGCTGCTACAAGGCCAATATGTCCACTTATTATTTGTGTTGCAGCAGCATCTGGATAACCCAGAAATTCTCATTAACAAGTTATGAACCTTTGGGGACTGAGAGGTCATAGCTTGATTCAGCAGGAGATTAAAAAAAAATCTATCTCTACAGTGACAGAGAATACAGAAACGTAGAAGGGATGACTTGTTTTTTGCTATTTTGACGCTGGCTTTACACTGTATTCAGTCATCGTAAACCCAAGGAAAGGGCAACACATAGACTTAGCCTTACAGCTCTGATAGCGCCTCTACATGTCATTTATTTTCTGAACTGCTGGTGCTAAGACACAGCTTAGAAGGTATTTGACATTGCCATGGCCATGCCTCTAGAAAGGCCTCTGGCTGGGGACCTGTGCTGCTGCTCCCCATGGGACTTGCAGCCCTGGACTSAGCCTCCCTTCATGTGCCTCCTCCCTCCCGCGTGTTCTGGGCTTCTGCGGAATTCCTGACAGCACAGGGCCTCTTCCCAGTGTGTCATGTTACTCCCTGCCTTTCTACTTCATGCATCTTTCCCCCACCCCTCACTCCCATCACCCCTGTAACCCCAGCCACAAGGAACAGCTCCCACTCATCCCAGTGCCATCTCAGGCTTCCCCCTTTCATCTTTTCTCATGGGTCTGCCCGTCAGGAAACTGTGGTCATTAATCAAAAAACCGGCATGAGAGTGTTGGCTCACACACCAGGTAATACATATAATCTTAGCTAACATAAAATAAATTTCCAGCTGAAATGCTTTTACTGTTTTTGATTAAGAAGTTGCAGTTTTCCAGCAATGCAAAGAACAGTAAAATTTTGCTCAAGTGATCTTTAGYTACAAAATGAGTGAACTTCAGCAGCACACTCAACAGTCAAGTTTTTTCCCTCCTGACTTATCCACTCTTCAGTTATAGCATTTTAACAGGCACTCTGTCACGCACACTGATCTGAGAAGTAAATTAATATGTTGTGCGCACCACTGTCCTCTTTTCAGATTAGAGTCGATGCATATAGTGCAGCAGATGCACTACACGTTGACCTGCTCCGTGCACAAGTGTAAACTCTGGTTCATCTGAGTTGCATGGAAAGCAGCTTCCTCTTCTATTTTTATAAATAATTTGATCCCCATGAAAATGTGAGTGGAAACAAGCCACGGTTGTACTAGAAAGAAGAAAAACGCATCCTTATATACAGTCGAACAAGTCAAGAAACAAGTTTGCTGGAAAACAACATATCAAAACCAACTGAAGGTTAAAAAAGGAAAATAAAAAGGCATAGAATAATCACAAAACTGTATTGAAAAGGGCAAAAAATTGAGTTCAGAGAGAAAACAGAAAAATGCAAGGGCAGAAACAATCTGGACAAAACTAAAAAAAAAGGAAAAATGTTCCTTTTAAGAGACTTAGAAGTTAAGGAGTCAAATCCGCCCTTACCTTATGTCATTTCATCATTTGGAGAACACAGAACTAATCAGGCATGAGAAAAACAGGCACAGCTGCAGGTTCTGCCCATTCCTAAACAAACGTTTCAAAAGTAGCACAGCAGTTGCTCTCTGACAGCTTTTTGAAGTGACTGAATGGCTTAATACATACTTACAAGCATAGTTTTTCAAAAGGAGAGGCTTAACTTACATTCCTGACACAAAGACCTAAGAACTGATGGGAAGACTCTTGAAGACTTTGGTGAGTTTGGAGCCAGCCTTTGCAAAGGAAAGGTGCTTGGAGATCAGTTGCATCCAATAAAGCATGCAAAGTTCAATGTTTTGTATAGGATCGTGCTTACACAAGGAGGGGACTGCAGCATGCATATGTAGGTCACGGTATTTGTTTTGACAGCTCTGTAAATCTTTATTCCTCATCTGTCTTCTAAGCAAGCCCGGCCACAATATCTAAAGGAACACCATTAGATCTTCTTTATTTGCTTTAAATTAAAACTGCTCTCCAAACCCTAATATGAATGAAGCATATATGATATATATCTCTGTCACTGGAGACAGAAGATATTATTAACAGTTATGTGATATTTTAATCAGTGACTTTATCATGTTACACAGATAAATAGAATGTGTAAAATGATCTGAATAGTGTTCTTATAATTACAGTTAGCATCATCTGCTCTATTTGATCACTTAGGTGTTTTTCATGTAGGGGTAGTCTGTGGTTACGTGCAGCTCATTCACTGAATCGTAGACAACAAGAAGCTTCACTTCACCAAAAAGTGAGCAAACCAAGCTTGTCATCCTGATTAACAAGTCTTTTTTTCTGGCTATTTCTAATTAGTGGATACTTTAACTCCACTTCATGGACTGTAATTGAGTAGTGCAGAGCGTGTCTTACTTCAGTGTCATTGAAAACAATAGAGATGCAGCCAGCATGTTCTAAATAAGAGTCACAAACTGTGCTTTTACATGAGGAATAGTTAATGAACTCTTTTAATATATGAGTTAGTTAGGCTGATACCTTATTATAAAAATGTCCTTAATATTTTCATAATTTGTGCTCAGAAAAATTACTCAAATTCAGGACAGAGTTAAAAAATAAAGTAGCCTTATGGATAGGCACTGTATCTTGAGAAGATAATGTAAAAGACAAAAGCATTCAGGAGAGCTGGCTGATTATAAAGGATACTATAAGGAAACATGACAAGAAAGTGTCTCTCAAAATAGTGAAAAAGACAAGAAATGGCAAGACACAACTATGACCAAATTTTAAAGGACATCTAACTCCAAAAATGAAAACATAACAAAAAAACTAACAGGGGAAGACAAAAGAATAGTGCAGGCATGTATGAATATAAACCATATAGATGGAGGCACAACATGAGTTACAACTGGCCGAAGGTATTAAGCATAAGAACAAAAATATTATACTGCATTCGCAGAATCAGGAAAGAGTAAAAGGAAAGTATAGGCCACTGATTGTGGAGAAGGACAGCAAACAAGCACTGAAAGAGAAAAATCTGAAATATTAAATGCCTTGTGTCTAGAGTTTTGAAAACACAACTAATTACACAATTGATTTTAACACAGAATTAGG
Source organism: Phoebastria nigripes (assembly GCA_035582835.1). Classification (NCBI taxonomy): domain Eukaryota; kingdom Metazoa; phylum Chordata; class Aves; order Procellariiformes; family Diomedeidae; genus Phoebastria; species Phoebastria nigripes. Next base: position 1,921,733 of record JAYKAV010000300.1, on the reverse strand, counting down.
AGCATAAGCAAGGATTGTTAAGCAAAGTCCAATTAAGTTAAAAAACAAGTCAATTAATTATCTCAGTATAAGAATATCCAAATTTACTGATAACAGTGGAGTTAATTGAGAACAAACTAATAGAAATATATGGAAAAGAGGCAGCTGTTATATCATGGTTATTGTGGACTGGTTTCTTGCCGGTCAGGCCCATGAATAAGGTCAATCTCTTAATTCCATCACAGAGAACTGAGAAACTGGAGACAGTTTCATCAACCATCAACCAATTAAACCCTCTAAGCATGGTTATCAGTAGTTTGCTACCACACTGAAAGGATATACAAGTGGCATTCCATGGGTCTTTCCTAGACATATTCAATCCTTTTGTTTATTATTTCAGTGATGTAACACTTTAAAACAATGTGTAATTTTGGGAAGCTCGATGAGTTTCAGAGCTGATGCAGAAAACACACAGAAAAAGCTCATATGTCATGCAGAAAGTACCAAATGAAAAAAGGAGATCCCAAATATGTAAATATGAAAGCGAAAAATGTTGGCAACAATAATGCTGTGAAAAAAAAAACATTCCAGTTTATACTAGCATGCAAACTGATTTTAAGCTAATGCTGTTGCTGAATGAAGAGCAGATCTGTCAGGAAAGTATTATCAGCAGTATTATCTGGAAGGCATGGGAGATGATAACCATTCTGCCATACACAGCAGTGGCAAAGGACTGGATGAGGTGCTGTCTCAGGTTTTGGCCCTGTGCTTAAAAAATGGAGAGAATCCAGAAAAGAAATTATGACAAGGGACTTGAACTGTGGGGAGATGTTAAAGAATCAGCTTTGTTTTGTCTGGAAAAGCGAAATATGATGTGGGAAATGGTAATGGTTACAACTCCTGCTGGAATAAAGGGATGAGAAATTAGTCTTTCACCATTTGGAGTAGGTAGCTGAACAATCAGCTCAAACTGCAACAACAGGTTAGGTGAGGAAAACAAAAACCAAAACAGAACAAAAACAAACTATAATCATGCATCTGGCCAGAAGTCCAATTAACCCAATAGTCCATTTTTAGTATTGACTATTCTGCGCAAAAAGTGTAAGGGCAGTTCCAGAGTTACACTGCTCCTTCTGTAGACTCCCAAATTTTGGTAAAAATCTACAGACAGAAGAGGCAAAGAATATTCTTATTTCAGGCCTGCTTTAGCAATGTACATCTGCATTTGTAATGATCAAGATAAACAAACATAACCTGCCTTTTGCAAGGTAACTGTGACTTCCAGACAGTGTACAGTCCTTAAACTGAAACTAAAATACTAAAATTTCCTTGTTTTGTGTCTATTTTACCAACACACTTTAACATTACCTACCTTGTCAAAATTTGCATTTTTTGTTTCTAGTAGATACACCTTTGAGAAACATTTCAGCAACAACAGTTGTATGACTTTATTGTGAGCCTAATTGATAAAAACTGCACAGACTGCTCAACAGGTGGGACACATTTATGATAGTGGCAGCAATTCTAGAAGACAAACAAAAAACAAATCCAGTGGTGGGAGATGTGGTGGTCGGAGGCAGTCTTGGGCTTAGCGACCATGAAATGACAGAATTTTCAATTCTTGGTGAAGTAAGGAGGGGGACCAGCAAAACCACTACCACGGACTTGCGGAGGGCGGACTTTGGCCTGTTCAGGACACTGGTTGAGAGAGTCCCTTGGGAGACAGTCCTGAAGGGCAAAGGGGTCCAGGAAGGCTGGACGTTCTTCAGGAAGGAAGTCTTAAAGGCGCAGGAGCAGGCTGTCCCCATATGCCATAAGAATGGGCAGGGAAGACGACCGGCCTTGCTGAATGAGGAGCTCTTACTGGGACTCAGGAAAAAAAGGAGAGTTTACCACTTGTGGAAAAAGGGGCAGGAAACTCAAGAAGAGTACAGGGATCTCGTTAGGTCATGCAGAGAGAAAATCAGAAAGGCAAAAGCCCAGCTAGAACGCAATCTGGCTGCTGTCATTAGAGACAACAAAAAATGTTTTTACAAATACATTAACAACAAAAAGAGAGCCAAGGAGAATCTCCATCCTTTATTGGATGCGGGGGGGAACATTGCCACCAAGGATGAGGAAAAGGCTGAGGTACTTAATGCCTTYTTTGCCTCAGTCTTTAATAGTCAGGCCAGTCATCCTCAGGGTATTCAGCCCCCTGAGCTGGAAGATGAGGACAGAGAGCAGAATAAACCCCCCCATAATCCAAGAGGAAGCAGTGAACGACCTGCTACGCCACCTGGACACTCACAAGTCTATGGGGCCGGATGGGATCCACCCGAGAGTGCTGAGGGAGCTGGCGGAGGRGCTTGCCAAGCCACTCTCCATCATTTATCAGMRGTCCTGGTTAAYGGGRGAGGTCCCAGACGACTGGAGGCTTGCCAATGTGACGCCCATCTACAAGAAGGGCCGGAAGGAGGATCCGGGGAACTACAGGCCTGTCAGCCTGACCTCAGTGCTGGGGAATATTATGGAGCGGGTCATCTTGGGGGCGCTCGCAAGCCATGTGCGGGACAACCAGGGGATCAGGCCCAGCCAGCACGGATTCATGAAAGGCAGGTCCTGCTTGACCAACCTGATGTCCTTCTAGGACCAGGTGACCCGCCTAGTGGATGAGGGAAAGGCTGTGGCTGTGGTCTACCTGGACTTCAGTAAAGCCTTTGACACTGTCTCCCACAGCATTCTCCTAGAGAAGCTGGCGGCTCATGGCCTAGACAGGTGTACTCTTCACTGGGTAAAAAACTGGCTGGACGGCCGGGCCCAGAGAGTTGTGGTGAATGGAGTTAAATCCAGTTGGCGGCYGGTCACGAGCGGTGTCCCCCAGGGCTCAGTTTTGGGGCCGGTCTTGTTCAGTATCTTTATCAATGATCTGAGTGAGGGGATTGAGTGCTCCCTCAGTAAGTTTGCAGACAACACCAAGTTGGGCGGGAGTGTTGATCTGCTCGAGGGTAGGAAGGCTCTGCAGAGGGACCTGGACAGGCTGGATCGATGGGCTCAGGCCAACTGCATGAGGTTCAACAAGGCCAAGTGCCGGGTCCTGCACTTTGGCCACAACAACCCCATGCAACACTACAGGCTTGGGGAAGAGTGGCTGGAAAGCTGCCTGTCGGAAAAGGACTTGGGGGTGCTGGTTGACAGCCAGCTGAACGTGAGCCAACAGTGTGCCCAGGTGGCCAAGAAGGCCAATGGCATCTTGGCTCGTACCAGAAATAGTGTGGCCAGCAGGAGTAGGGAAGTGATCGTGCCCCTGTACTTGGCACTGGTGAGGCCGCACCTCAAATACTGTGTTCAGTTTTGGGCCCCTCACTACAAGAAGGACATTGAGGTGCTGGAGCGTGTCCAGAGAAGGGCAATGAAGCTGGTGAAGGGTCTGGAGAACAAGTCTTACGAGGAGTGGCTGAGGGAACTGGGACTGTTTAGCCTGGAAAAGAGGAGGCTCAGGGGAGACCGTATTGCCCTCTACAACTACCTGAAAGGAGGTTGCAGCAAGGTGGGTGTTGGTCTCTTCTGCCAAGCAGCTAGCGATAGGACGACAGGAAATGGCCTCAAGTTGCGCCAGGGAAAGTTTAGATTGGACATTAGGAAAAATTTCTTTGGTGAAAGAGTGGTTAAACATTGGACCAGGCTGCCCAGGGAAGTGATTGAGTCACCATCCCTGGAAGTATTTAAAAGACATGTAGATGAGGTGCTTAGGGCCATGGTTTAGTGGGCATGGTGGTGTTGGGTTGACAGTTGGACTTGATGATCTTAGAGTCTTTTCCAACCTTAAAGATTCTAAATAAATGAAATCAGGAACAATTACCATTCCAACTACAAATACTTATATATGAAATATTTCAATTATTAAACTCCTAATTCTATTCTATCTTCTCCCAAACTCTGCACCCCTCCCTCCAAATGTGATAAATTTACCTATAATGAGGTAACACATAAAAGTAATCTCCTGATGCAAAACTTTTATTAATACAATAATTCTTTCAAAGGTCATTAAAAGTGGTATTTCCTGTGTGGAATTAAGGAACAGCTTCTTATTTATGTAATACACTCATATAATTTTCTGCTTAGCCCAGCTAAGCAAAAGTGTTGCTCAAGCAAATTCCAGGCTGATTGATCATTATGGAGCAAACAATACAGTATCTCCCATCTGCATTTCTTACTGTAGACACTGTTTTGCTTGAAAACAGAGACTCTGCCAGTTCTACATTACAACACAAGATGCATTAGAGTAGCAAGGGATGTCTATTGGAAGAATAACGATAGTAATAAGGAAAGATAATCTGGGATACCTCTATCTTCAAGGAAAAATAGGAGATCCACTTACTAAGCACATCAATTAGAAGTAAGTTTCATAGATCCCGCAGACTGTAAATAAAATCTGCTAAAAAAGTTGCTGGGCCTTTAGTAGACATGCTTTAGTGGGTTACATAGACAAGCAAATATCAAAGCAAGCTCTGAATTAGCTGAATATCGAGCTTTTTTTTAGTCAGACATTTCTAAATTAATTACTTGAGAGACCTTTGTATAAATTAAAAGAATTTGGGGAAGGAAAGGAAAGAATTGGGTCATTTAACTTGCAAAGGACAGGGTCTCAGGAGGTACAGTATAGGGAGTGAGAGAGGAAGGCAAAGGTGAGAAAGAAGCGCCATCCCCAAACCTTTTCGTGGGTTACCCGAAAGAGACTACAGTCACCCCAGCCCCGTTCCTCTGATGTCAGTGAAGAAATTCCCAGTGGCTCTGGGGAGTACTAGCATAGACTTACATAAAATCCCTAGTTATGGTTAGATTTCAGACTAGTCTGAAGGCTAAATTAGACAAGTCAAGAGAAAGACTCCAGGAAATTTCTTGCTTTTGCTCAGAAAAGATCAACCAAGAAAACAAGACTGTCCACCACTAGTTTTGGCAAAATGAAGAGTCTTTAAATGACAAAAAAAGTGACTATCTGGAGCATATATTAGAATTAAAATGCCTTCATTCAGTTCTGTTGAAGTGGTAGCAAGTGTAGAATTCATTGGTTTCCAATGGCATTCTCTTAATCAAACACCATAGACTCCACGCCGCAACATAGACCATCTCTACAGGGCCAAAGGAATTGAAGACCTAATGATACAGATTGGCAATGTTTTCAAAAACATCTACATTAATTAAACAATTAATTCTCATTGTCTTCTGAAACCTATTTCACATAGCATCCTCTCAATTCTGGAAGACATGACCTGAGTATATACACTTGGCTGGATTTTGGTTCAGGCATTATTATGTCACACCAAATGAAGGAACCAATAATGCCCTACCACATACACATCAGTATATTTCGGGTTTTCAGCTTCCTTCAAAGACAGCTTTCTGTCAAGTCAATAATAATAATAAAAGACAAATAACAATCCCAGCTCATGAAAATATCTCTGTAGATTAGGATCTCATTTAGCTTTGATAAGAAAGGGCATATAAAGTTTGCTTAAGCAGTGAGGCTTGCACACTTTCTGAGACTTATCATTAAAAAATAAACTATTGGATGAAAAAAGACAAACATGCACAATGTTGGGAAGCTAGTTGGATTCCAACTTTGAGTTAATATTTCATGATTAGGGCTTGATCCCCTTTCAACAGGGAAAAATATTAATGGAGCATATCATGTACATGAGAAGAAGATTAATTTATTCAGTGAAAGATGGTAATGCTTAAGAGAAGAGTGGGAAGCTGGCTGATGCTCAAGCTCTAAAAAAGAACTTGAGAAGATTAAAAACTGAGCCCAGTTAGTGCAGTTAGAGAACCTGTAACAAAACCCCTTAAGAATGTGGTAGTAATATACATGAGGGATTTTGAATTTAAGTCCAAATGAGATTTATGTTGTCATGCTGCTGTTTGTAGCAGAGTAGCTCCTACAGCACTGAACCAAGACCAGTGTCCACTGATCTTTCCACTGGACAAAGATTTATTGCCTTCTCCAGGATATTGGCAATCTGGAGTAATGCCTGTTTTGTAGCTAGATAATTCAGACATATCATGAGTCATCATCAGCGCCATCAAGAAGTCCACTCTCCTGGGTCTCCTACAGGTTTTTCTGTCATCTTCTTCCATCCATTTTTCTTTGTTTTACTCAGCTTTCTCATATCCATACTTCCTGTACAATAAGACACCCCATTTTACAGAAATCCTTGCTGCACTACAATTAATCTTTGCTGCCCTCCATCACCATCCAAAGCAAACCCTGATAATTTTGACTGTACACTGTCCCTTTCCCAGCTGTCAACAGTACCAGTTCTGTCCAGATGTAGAGCCAGTGAAAATACAGACACATACAAAAGCAGAGAAGCTAATTATTAACAGAAATACCTCCTATCATGCCCTTTGCCTCCCAAGCACAGCCACTCAAATGTCAATGTGGTCACAAACTGCTCCTGACTGCCCCTCTCGCAGGAAGCTGCAACCATCAAACTCAGGGCTGCGATGCTTCTCCACCCCTATTCTTGCATAGCACTCTAAAGCTTTTCCTCAGTTCACTGAGGGAGGAATAAATTCAGCAGGTACTTATTAAAACATCTATGAATCAGCAACATATTAACCATGGTAGGACCACATTGCCAGAATTGCCATATGCTGTTGTAGAGAGTAGAGGGAAATAATCTATTATCTTTGCAGGAGCAAACAGAAAAATAGTGTTTCTGATGCCTGATCAGGAAAGCCAAAACTACCTAACATCTGTTCACATTACTGACTACAATATCAGACTCTGAGCATCTGTATAGTTAAGAAATGAGTTTAGTTTACTTTTTTCATTGTCTCAGGATATGCAAAACCAGATCTCTAATTACAAAATGGCTTTACAACATTCTTACCGATTCCTGTGCTCTTGTCCTTGCTAATACAAAATGTTACCATAGAAACACAATTAATCAACAGTCCTCTGTGCACTTCAGAAAACAATCAGTTCTGCTAAATTATTACTGTTTCAAATTAATGAACTGCCAATCTCTCCTCAATGGATAACATTTCTAGATAGTGGTCAATGAACCATTTGCAAATATAGAGAAATTATATGCTCTTCCAGAACTGTTTCTTTTATTCTGTCCACCAAATATTTTAAAGCAAATAAACATTACCTAAATGAACAGCTCCACTCACAAAACATTAAATTCTCAGTTACAGAGGAACAAAAAAGTCCTCTGGGTTCCTTCTTTGAAGTCACGCATTTAGGTATCTCTGTTTAAACTGAGCCTCTATCAGTTCAGTTGTATGGCTGCCTTTCACTCAGCAAAGGGAACAATGATGCCCATTGACAATGACAAGACATGTTGGTGGGGAAAAAAAATATAGGCTCAGTAAAAGGATGATAGAACTAAAATTCAATTMACTTTTCTTTGTTTCTCAGCAGATCCTTCCAAACCTAAAGAAAGGTAACTATAATCACTTAATGAATAAGTCATCCTAAGGGTTTACTCATTTAAATGTAATGACAGATAACTAGTTGTGCATGAACCTTCCAGTTTGAGTATGCTTTAAAGTCATAGGTTAATACTGCAATTCCTGGCATGCACATGGAATTATTTTGTGCAGGGTATATTAGCAACTCCCCTATCTCAGGCTAGGTTAAATAAAATGCTACTTTAAGAGGTAGGAAGGCAAAAATCTAGTCAAAAGCTATGCTTATGGCAACAGTGCTAACTCCAGTATTTACTGACTTTAATGTTGTAGATATTCAATGACTTTTTTATCTCTCTGCTTTCATGATTTTAATTACAATTGGCCAAGATATTTATATTCAACATCCCAGTAGTCACTTTAGTTCTATACAGATGATACAGTATATAAATTTATATATGTGAGACCAGCAGCATCACTTGCTTGGAGGAAAATGTAACAAGATTAAATGGACAGCTACTTAGCCTAAGATAACATCTCAGATTTTGGATAACAGAGATTCACAACTTTCTGAGTTGGACTTTACAACTGGCCTATCATGTTTAATAGCTACCAGTGTATCTATCTTCCCCCCTTTTTTCTTTGGACCTTTCCAACAACCACTAGAAATTAAATCCGCAAGGATGGCATGAGGTAAAATAACATTCCTTTTCTTATTTTAAACTAGCCATTCAATAACTTTATTGGATATTCCATGAAGATGCAGTATCACAAGAAATAGTAGATAATCCACTCTTTTATTAAGATAATTAAAGCCATCAAAGTTTTTCACCAAGTAAAAGGCAGATGTTATTTTTGTAAACGAACAAATAAGGAAAAAGTTTGCGAGAGGAACAATGAACCCCCAGCATATGGGACAACATCTCAGAATAGATTTTGAAGTTATTTTTGGAAGTTCTTCACATTTCTAGATCCAATGTGCAGTGGCAGCCCAAAAAAAAACCAAGAAAATATTGGGCTTCAAGAAAGCAGGTACTGAGAACAAGACAGAGTGTATACTTTTGCTGTTATTCTTTGGTATACCCACATCTTGAGTATTGTGCTTGGATACCGTCAAGAGAAAGGAGCAGCTGCCTTACAATGAGCACCTGAAAAGGCTGACATCATTTGCTTTAGAGAGAAGGCTGACAAAGATGTGAATAAGGTTTCCAAAACAGAAAGGTGAGAACAAATTGAGGAACTGTGGTTGACCATATTCCCCTTCTACCTCACCAAAAAAAAAAAAAAAAGAAAAAGAAAAAGAAAGAAACACAAGAGAAGAACAAGGTATTCAGTGAAAGTAGCAGAAGATTGGTTTTAAATGCACAAAAATGCTACTTTTTACAGAGGATTGCAAAATTTTAGAACGTAATGCCACAAGATGTTTGTAGAGGGAGTCAGTATTTGCAGGTTCAAAAAGGAGTTTAGACAGTTTCATAAACAACAGATCCCATAAATAGATACTTAAAAAAAAGCCAGATAGAGATGTATTCCACAACATCCTTAATGCAACAATTGTAGGCACAGGGTGCCAAGAGAACAGATAACAGAAATTGGCTGATTTCTCCCTTTTCCTGGAGACACAGTGCTGGGCTACACAGACTACTGCTCTGATTCAGCAGACATTCCTTGTGCAACGGTCTATATAAGTGCATGAATAACACCTGTTTCACCTCCCTCCTTTAGTGTGAACTGCCACCAGATAATTGTAAAATGAAGAGTTGTCCATAAGTCAGCAAGGGACAGGAAAAAAAAAGGGTAGGAGATAGAAGATGATTATTTAATTAGGAGTCATGCAGAGGCAAAATTGAAAAATAAGGGAGATACAGAAAGAAGGAAGAGTTAGTGGGAAGAGTTGCAGGTTTCAAAATTGAAACAGTCCAGTCATAATCAGCAGTTTTATTTTTCTTCATGTGAAAGAAGAAATGTTCAAAATTACCGCTTTCTAAAAAAAGTATGTACTTTTGACAAAAACATCATTCCTTAAAAAGTAATTTGATCATCTCTATTCACTATACTAACTGACTGAAATTGTATCATCTCATCTGCAGAACGGCTGCTTTCAGCTAGGCCTACAAAAGCAAAACTGTCAAAACATGACAAATCTCACTTTTGCTTGTTGGCTTTCATTTCCAGTTTCTCAGTGCTGTTATATATGAGTTCAAACACTCCAGGAGGGGAACAAACATTGTTGATAGAACAGCTATCGGCTTTGAGATATATTTTATAATATGATTAACTTTTTTGCCACTCCTCAGTTTTACAATAAAAAACATCTTGTTTTACAAAATTTAAGTTTTGAATCAAATTTATTTGCCTCCAAAAGGTGCCAGGCTCATCCATTTAAGTTGACCAAGTACACCCATTGAACGCTAAATGGGAGACAGTCAAAGTAAATGGTTTGTGAATTGCCCATAAAATAACCTCTGCTAGTTGGCAAGTACATAGTAATAGTAAAACACATTTGCAGAAATTAATGCCCTTCCCTCATGAAGTTAATGGGGCTCAACAGACACTGTTCACGTGGGCAAAGCTTGTGAATCACTAGGAGCAGAGAAAAACAAGCTAGCTCCTTCATGAATATTGTCTGCAATGAATAATTCAGCCAACTATATTTATGACCACCCATGATGCAAATGTGCTACTAACCTGATCAGCATTAAATTGCTTTCCCTCCCTACCCCCATTGATGGTCAGAGAATATTGATGAAGTCATACACTGCAGCATTTAATGTTTATTTAATTAGCAAATGCTCCACTTGCTAATTGCAGGATTCCCTTCATGAATCAAGGTAAGAACACTTACTCTTTAAGTCCCACAGAGATGATGTAACTTCGCAGGATTCCAATGCATTTCCAATGCACATTCACCAAGTTGAGCCAACTCCATCCCAACAGAGCAACTCTTCTCTTCAAAGAACTCAATTAAATGGGTAATGTGATAAGCGATGACAAGAGTCCATTGGAGTATTTGAGTGTATTTATGCATGAGTTATAAACTGAAGGTTAGATTCTTACCAGGCAAACACAGAACACAATAAAAAGACTCATTAAATTCCACTGGGATGGGTAAAGACCAGGGGGAACAGACTCCAGAGCTGGTGCTGTTGACTGCTGCTCTGCAACAGGCATCCTTTGCTCCAGAGCACAGGAGGCATAAAATGGTCCATGATCGAAAGAGTTCCACATTACAGCTGAACTGCTCTAAATGATTGTCTGGAGGGCCAAGTTGCAGACTGGAGGGTCCCACTATTTACTTTTCATGTCAGCCCATGATAGAAGTCTATACTGCATTCAGAAGAACCACCAGGATAAGTAGCCTATGTGCAAGCCTATGTACGTAAAGTCAGCAAAGACTTATATGGTACATCAAAGTATTTCAAGCTCATCAAGACAAAAGCCATTAGCCTGGGACGAAAATATGTGATGCTATAAACTTAGTTCTACTGTGAACAAAGGCAGAGGGGCCACTAAAGGACAGTATGTCTTACAAACAGTATGCCACAGACACATACGCTGGAACCTTTTTAATGCGGGCTGCAAGATAAACAAGGTTTGTACCAAGATTTCTAAATTTCTGTTTTGGCTAATGAGGCGTATAGGTTCAGATTTGCTGGATTTCATGAGAATCTACAGCAAATTCCCCATGCATTTGCCATGAAGCTTTCAGTAATTTCTTTCATACGCAATCAAATCCAGAGACTCCCTTCATCTAGCCATTCCAACAAATAAAAGAAGCAGGCAAGTGAAGCAATGTTGCAGTTAAATGCACCGTAAGTTTCCACAGTGACATCCAGGTCAGCTGCACACAAGCGTAGCATTTGAGCATTTGAATCTGTTCCACTGATTACTTCAGCCTTGCCACAGGCAGCAAAAAAACAATGCTGTGTAACTCTACAAGTTAAGGAAAGCCATTGTTTCTGCTCTTTGCTGTTGCTTAAATAACTATCTGCAGTAAACAAACCAGAAAATAACAAATGGGACTATTGCCTCCTTTTCCAGGCAAAAGAAACAGACAGACAGCTTCCATTTATCAAGAGACATCTTACCAATGTTATGTGAATTGAAAAGAACCACAACAAATTTGAAATAATCAATTGCATTCTGTGTTGCTTATGGGTGCACTTGGCTGCAAAGCATTTATTGGTCTCTCTTTTCTCCCACGTGGCAAGTACCCGTCTCTCAAAAGAGAAAGGCAGTAGGTGCATAAATTGGGATTTTCCAAGAGAAGAGTTTAAATTGCATCACACTTGCAGGAAAGGTTTGTACACTATCAGTCCAGATGGACTCAAATTGCTTTCATCACAGAGTCCTCATGCAACATGATTGTCCTGYATCCACAGCCAGCACCAGGCCATGTTCAACAGCATCCTGATCTCCTTTGGCTGCAGAACTGGTAGCACAAGGAACCAGACTCGGAACCAACACACAGACATTTGGATCTATTCTCTCCTGCCATGGAGGTAGCCTTTCCAAATTGACAGGATGAACAACATAAGTTTATAAGGCAAGAAGGCATCTATTAAGGCTAACAGAATATTGTGGTTTACACATAGAAATATTAAGATGCTGAATAAATAAATTTTCTCTCTAAACATTATTATTGTCAGAGTTTTGCATGTTTCGTTCCAGGCATCCGGCTATTAGAAGGACATGGACAAACAGGTGGCTTGGTGTTTGAAGAAACAGACAGAAGACTACAGGTAACTCCTTTAGAAACAGCAATTTTTAAGAGGTACTATGCTTGCAAAGTCAGGAAATTACTGTGGACCTTATATGATTAGCTGGTGTAAACAACAAATAAAATCAGAAATTATACATATACATATACACACACATATATTTTTACAGGGAAAAACTGCTCAGTTCACAAACTTTAAACTATGTTAACATAGTTAAATCAGGATTGAAGCAGCTATTTATTAACAACACACAACTAGCCAGCAACCAGTGAACTATACTTTCAGGACCAATACCAGCAACCTAGCCACTTTTTAAATGCCGTGAGGCTCCTACAAACTTCTAAACACCCCCCAAACTGTCCCATAGGCACCCTCGGTGCGGGGGAGGGAATTCCTCCTTAATGYCCCCCAAAGATGATGGCCCATAGCAGTAGCACTGGTAGTTTTATCACAGACTATTCAGTATCCTGCCTTTATGAGTTGAAAATCTCTAGCTGTCATTCAGCTGAAGCAATCTTTCTTCCGTCATAAATTAGTCTGTGCATCCTGTAACAGTGCAAGCAACCAAGCTGGTGCATACATGTGATGACTGCCACCCTTGGGACACACATTTGGACAGCCATACAGTCTGCACTGGATTAGCCCTGCCACACCACTGACTAGCTCCTGAAACAAGCTCCTTTCCTGTTTCTATAAACTTAAGTTGTAAAATAAATGGTTTAGCATCAAAGATTTAAATTAGATTATTATTTCTGCCTTCCTAATGTCTATATGTTTTAGACTCTAATTTTCTGTAAAATGTTTTGGTGTCAAAATCAACAGACCGGTAAAAAGCTGTGTGTTATATAGTGTACACTGGATTCTCCTGAAGCTTTCTGCTGTTTGCTGCTGCTGTGACAGGTCTGGTTTCCATGGAATTGCGCAGAACTAAGGTTCAGTGATACAGTCAAGAGCTAAGGCATCCTTACAATATTGTTTTCCCTTTCAGCAGGGAAATGTATGCAACCCAAATTATAAATAGAAAAAAAAGGAATTTTCTCTCATGGCACTTTTTTCCCCCTACCACACTGTTTCTTTGCAGCTGAGTAGCATAGCTCGTATATCCTCTCCCAGGACCACCAAACTCCAGGCGGCTTGTAAACTGTTTGATCAGAGTACATAGATATATTGGCCAAGTCTGTCACACAGTATTATTGCTCTCAATTTATCAGAGGAGGGAACTAATTCTTAAGTGAATAAATACTCCCACTTCTGCTGAAATGTTTACAGTCCATGATAACATCCTTTATTATCAGGGTTCCTTCAACTGACCAAAAATTAAATAATCATTAATCAGCTCAAAAAGACTTCAGCACTTGTAAATTGGTGACAAGTACTATTCAACTTAAGTAAGTTCCTCTATTCATATTTAACACAAAGTAAGATTTACACCAAGTGCTTTGTAAGAAGAGGCTAGAATGCAACTAAATACTTCTATTCCTTTTTGGAATTGCTCTTCTTCACAAAGAGTGAGATTATGAATATGACGACAAGATATTCTGCTTCATGGCTTCAGATAAGATATCGGAATATATTACATTTCACCTCCTACCTGTAAATGCAACAGCATTTGTTATTATTTGGGGGCATCCTGCTGGCAGCTATAAAGTCAGCCTCCTTTTTCATCCTTAGCAGCCCACACAGATGGTTGTGGAGACATGATGAGTGGCACAGAGGAGAGAGCAGAGCAATGCACAGCTGCCATAGGCTTCTGGTCCATCTCCTTTACCTCTTGTACCTGCCAAACCATTCCCTTTCTCCAGCCTTGCCAATATTAAATCATGAGCATTTCAGAGCAAGGAGCACTTAATGTTTGTGTGCTTCAACTCAATAGAGAGTTGGGTAGAACTCAACAGCTCAGTCATAACCAAAATCTGCCACATTTTAATTCTCTCTTCTGCAATGTTTCCAGCATTGTTCTTCCAGATGAGAGAAGATTCTTTTATTAGTGTTTCTTTCATTAGTATAAGAGACTGTTGTTCAAAGAAACAAGGTACTTCAGATGAGAAGGGCATCCACTGGAAATAAGGAAGGCAAATTATTGCTATTTGATTTGCTGACCGGAAAGAGTAAAATGGAAACAGTGGGTTTTCACAGAACAAATGTGTTTTATTTCAGTTTGGAATGATGTGTAATCCTGGTTAAATACAGCTTGAGGTGGGAAGGGAAGCTGTAACCCACTTTACTGAGATGTTCTGGAATAAGGTCAGAAATTAAAAAGGAAAATTTCTTCCCTCCCTTTCCTTAAAAACCTTTCTGCCATAATTGGCCCAACTTTGGGAATACAACTTTGTGCTAAATAAGGCTATTTCTGGCTTACACAATATTTGCATAGAAAAATGAACTGTACCTTTAAAGGATAGAAACTAGAGTGGAGAAGTATCAGGAAAATTCTTTCCTTAAGGCAAAGCACCTTTCAGAAGGAGAAATTAAATAAAAAAACCACTCCTGCCTGTGCACGATCTCCAGTTATAGCAGTATTCAAGCTCATAGCAAAGTGAGGGAATCTATTTTTCTCCCTCTTATCCATTCATTTACCAAGACAGGGTCAAATTTGCTCTTATATGTGCAGCATTACCGCACTGTACCACAGCTCCATAGATGCCCATCCTGCAGTCCGAAACACAGATTTATGCAAGCCAGCATAGACTCAGGAATTATGAGATTTTGAAAGGTCTGAATCAGCCATGCTGAGAGATCATTCGAATAAGTGGGACTTCGTTGCCATTCTTCTATAGTTTGTATGAAATTTTCAGTTATCAGTGGGAATAGGAAAATATTTTTTCAGGAGATGGAACAACCTGATTGCAAACTCACAGGAAAAAACAAACAAACAAACAAATGATTGAGGAAACTAAGGTTAGTTGTAATACCTGAAACCACTTTTTTTTTTTTAATAGGCCAGATTTCACTTTTGAAAATATTTCAACTGTAAAGAAAGCATATTTAAAAAAAAAAAAAAACAACCTGCAGGTGCATGAATTCTTAAAGATTGTGCAAAGTATTATCTGACAAATAACTCTGCAGTGCTCAAGAGCAGAACAGCTGGTGTGGATTGGTCACAGAGGCTGAACTCTGGCAGTTTCCTCCCAGTGTATTTGAATCACTTTAACGTAGTTTAGCATGGGACTTCAGGTAGAGTGCATATGTAAACATAGCCTGTCAGTGCGACAGCCAAAGATTTTCACAGCTTTCTACAGCATCCAAGCACTCCAGAAATTAAAGAAAGTTTGGCCATCCCCTAAGAGACCTTGCAGATCTCTGCCTAAATGCTGCTACCAGCAAAGCATTTGCGTAGGCATCTCAACTGCATTCTTAAGGTATACCTTAAAAGGGGGAGCAGAGGAGGGGGGTGTGCTTCTTTCTCCTGCCCTTCGTTGTTAATTTGCATTTCCTTAGCATGAACACTATTCCCTGTCTCTTGGATTGCCAATTTAAAATGTTGGACACTTGAGGCAAATCTATTTGAGTCAATATAAAAACAGCAGCCAAGGTAGAGCTCCTGGCTCCACCTGCAGCATCTCACACTTCCTAAACCAGCTCTCTGGCATCCACCCAACAGATCATGTGCATTTTTTCCCCAGTAAAATCCCATCATAATTAGTTTTTGATAAATCAAATGCCAGCCTTAGCAAAATGTAATAAGCAACTAAATAGCTCATAATGCTTTAGTTGGCAATTATATAGATTAAGGAAAAGAAATGGTAAAAACTCTGACATTTAGACCATTTTAAAGGTTTCTTTAAGGTCATTCATAATGGAGTTTTCAGCCGTCAGGAATGTTAAATATAACAATATTCACCTTACAGTCTGGCATCCACGGAAGTGAAATGCAATTCAAGGCACAAATTTTGACAAAGAATTACAGATTTCAGTTTTCTTAAACAGTTCCTTTCCACCCAGGGATGTATAATTGGGCAATCACTGTATGTTGACATGACAACCTAATTTTCTTAGAGGTGACCTAGAACGTGGAGTGTCCTGGGATTTCACTGGGACATTGTGTGATGTTTTCTGTACATAATTATCTCAAACTGCAACTCTGGGAAATTATCCATTCCCAGGGCAGTGACAAGGGGCACAAAAGCAAGGACTCCATCACAATCTGACCTGGGCCCGCATAGTCTGATGATGCACTGAGCACATAATGTAACTCAGCACTGAGGCACATCACCTCACCGTCAGCCAGCTCAGCAGGCTGAGTGAGTGATTTGGGCATCCACACTTGCCATTTCTTTCGTCAGGTCCCCTGCCTGCAGATACTCCATGTAATGCAACATTTCTCCTATTCTCTTTAACAGTAGCATGCACATTTAAAAGAGCATCTCAGGCATTTTGCTTTGGGTTGCCCCACAGTGTCACATCATCACTGTGCTCAGTGCCGCCTCCACAGCAATGCAATGTGTGCTGTTCACAGGCTCACCCTAGGCTTGACAGCCATCAGCTGCTGCCCAGAGAGCTGCTGCGAAAGCAAGGATCTGGTGGGGAGTGGAGAAAATACATCTCCATTGACTAGCTTTCTTGATAAGAAATAACAAAACTGTCACTTAAATTTTCTCCCCATTGGCTTTTAGAGCAGTATTCATCCTGCTCTGTGAAATTGCCTTCAGGATCACCAGTCAGTTAGGCTCTGGGACAGCTGTCACAATAGCTTTTTTCTCTCCGGCAAATCTGCCTGTGTTCAGGCCAAAGCTGAGGCGACTCATGGCTGTAGTTTGTCTACTTGAGCTTGCCACATCCTACAGGGATCTGTCAGCTAAACCACTCTGGAGACTGATTCCTAATCTTGTTCAGTTAAAACGAGCTGAATTAGCTTAAAATATTTGAAGAAAAAATATTTGTCCATGCATTCATGACTGTTGGGGCTCAAGTATTTTAGCCATATCCACCTTAGAAAGCTTCATCTCTTCAGAAAGATTACTCAGTAGCTCACAGCCAATTATTCAGGTGCTTTGGTTACTTCACTGGCTTTTCTTCTAATTCCTTTAGTCAAATTTCTAGTATCATCGCTGACTAGTATGTGGTCCAAAATATCTGAGAGACTCTCTAGCTCTTCCACAGATTAGTTTGCTATGACAGCTCTCGCGATGTTAGTTTCTCATGATAACTGCAGGGAAAATCGAACTGTCACTGCTACCTGTGGGATATCCTGAATAACCTACTGTGAATAGAAGTGAAAATAGCCTCCTACCGGTATATAAAACCCACAGATTCCTTTTCAAAGATGACCCAAACTGTACTAAAGCCATTTTCACAGAATGTCAGCTGTCAGAAAACCATCAGCTGCAAATCCCAGAGCTAAGCCCATGTGCTCCTGCCCATTTGGAGGAGAGCTGTGGGTCCTTAGCACAAAGCTGACCTTGTGTCCAACAGCCATTGCAGCGCTCTTTGCACAGATGCCTTCTGCCCACAGAAAATGCCCACTGTACCAGAGCTGGAAACCTGAAGCTGCTAAACACCATCACTCACARCAATAATTAATCTCATAATCACCAGCTCAGCTGGCTGTAATTGTCAATATATTGTTTTATGAGCTTCCATTGGCAGGAAATGAATGATTTCTATCTCCTAAAAATGAAATTACTCCCCGGGTACAGTACAGGGATTATTTATATAGAGAAGAATAAATCATAATGAAAGTGGCAGGAAATGAATAAAAGGACAATTCTGCTGGCTGAGTGTCTAAAGCTGAAATTTCTATTTGAAGCAGGTTTCAAGGATTTTGTATACTACTTTAGTCATTTAACCGTAGCTCCAACTTTAATGGGTACTGATTTCTGTTTGATTCAGATATGTTAAGTGCCAGGCCATTTGTGCCATCAGAATGCAACTACATACCTAATTTAGAGAAAAGAAAACGAAAATAAATAAATCTGGAAACTGCTACAATCTTCCAGCAATATATAAGATTATGAAGAAAAAACATCTGGTCATTCTGCACCGTCAGAGTTGCCCATTAGCTGCACCACTCTGCCAGGGATGTAGGTACAAAGCCAACAGTAAAGTTAAATATCTGTCAGGAAGCATTATTTATCTGCTAGTGAGTGGTATTCACTTCAAAAAAAATTGAATTACCAAGTGAAGTSGCATGATGAGACTCACAAGACTCACAATAGGAGAAAAACTAACATCTGAAGCTGAAACCTCCAATAGAGCTGGATGAGGAAGCATCGTCAGAAGTACAAAAACTTTACCATTTGCTTCACTTCCTCTTACATCTCGCACATAAAACTAACAGCAACATAACTTCCCATAAAACATAAGTGCAAGCTGAGGTGTCTTTTTTAACAGATACAGTGGATAGGGAGAACAACATGACTGAGCCCAAACTTAGCATGCCAGTTTTCCTTTAAGCAACAGAACTGGTATTTGACTATGTTTTTCTTGTGTCTTTCTTACATGCAAATAGATTTATGCAATATTTTGACAGGAAACCACAAGTATATTTAAGTCCTCTTTTCCCTTAATTCTCTTGCCTACCAAGCTCATCCCAAGACCTTTTTAGTGTTGTAGTAACACACCATTTCAATGTTACTTCAATGCAGTTAGGCAGAGTTTTTCTGTGATTTTGAGTCACAACAGCTGTTCTGCAAAGACAGTGACAGTACATGGAGACCTAATGCCAAAACAGCTTCAAGGTTTGTCTCATGAAGGGAGCAGCCTCCAGAGAGGAGCTTGCATGAGCTGATAGACCTGCAGATGGGCAAAGAAGTATCCATTGGGCACGTAGACCACCTTGGGAAGTCCTGCAGGCTCCTTCCCCTGTGCAGGTACTCTTGCAGTGTCTCCAAGAGTCCACATGGAGCTCACCAGAGGAAAGCAGGCTAAAGCGAGAATTTAATCGGCAAAAACTTTGCTGCATACATTAGAAATCATTTTGTTTTATTTTATTTTTTTAAGTGGTGAAACAAGGTTTTACTTCTGGGTCAAAAGACTTCAACAGCAGGGCAGAAACAGAAGCCAAAACCAGTTTCCTACCCCGTTAGAGCAACTGAAGACTTTGTTTTTCCTGTTGGCCTGTCTCTGTGCAAAAGTTAAAACTCATCTACAGAAATGCAGGAGGTGCCTAGAACTCTCCCCTGGGGCAGGGACAGGCAGCAGACCTGCCTGCAAAAGATGTGCCCAGGTGGAGGACCTCCTGTAGCAGGTGGCTGAGCTGCAGGAGGTGGTGAGAAGGCTGCGGAACATGAGGGAGGTGGAGAAGGAGWTAGATAGCTGGTTCCACGTGGAGTCTGCAGTGGACCCACAGCCCATGGCCAAACAGCCAATAACTCCCCCACTGGCACACACAGAAGGGAGTGGGGGGGCCGATAATGCAGAAGAATGGACGGTTGCAAAGGCAAGGAGGACCAGCAGGAGGAAGAGACTTCCCCCAAAGCCTGAGGTGCCCTTGCAGAACCACTTCACTGCTCTGCAGGCTGAAGAGGAAAGACCTGTCACACCAAGAGAGGCGCTGGAGCCGAGTAAGGCAGCCCAGCCTGCCCCCCATATAACAACCAGCGCAACTAAGAAAAGGCAACGGGTGATAGTAGTAGGCGACTCTCTGCTGAGAGGTACGGAGGCACCCATTTGCCAACTCGATGCACTCTCTAGAGAGGTGTGCTGCTTACCAGGGGCTCGTATCAGGGATGTCACCGAGAGACTACCAAGCCTCATACAGTCCACTCACTATTATCCGCTGCTGTTGTTTCACGTGGGCACCAGTGATACAGCCAGGAGCAGTCTGAGGACTATCAAGGATTACAGAGCCCTGGGAGCAGCGGTAAGGGACTCTGGAGCACAGGTAGTTTTATCATTAATCCTGCCAGTCAAAGGGAAGGGGTTTGAAAGGGCCAGTCGAATCAACAAATGGTTACAGGACTGGTGCCACAGCCAGGGGTTTGGCTACTTAGACCACGGGACTCGCTTTGAGAAGCCTGGTCTACTGGGGGCTGACGGGGTCCATCTGTCAGAGAAGGGGAAGAGCATCTTCGGTCATAGGCTTGCCAAGCTGGTGAAGAGGGTTTTARACTCGAGATGCCAGGGGAGGGGAACTTCAATCCATCCCACTCCTACCAGTTTGATGCCAGGGCCAGCAATAGATGCCCAGAGCCTGGAGAAGGATCGCAGGTCAGCAGAAGAGCACCTGAAGAGCAGCACAAAGGAACTCGAGCCAGTAAGACAGCTTCGTCAGAGGCCCAACTTAAATGCCTCTATATAGATGCACGTAGCATGGGGAATAAACAAGAGGAGTTAGAGACGTGCGCACACCTGCAGGGCTACAATCTTACTGGCATCACAGAGACGTGGTGGGATGGCTGCTATGATTGGACTGTTGGGATGGAGGGATACAGGCTCTTTAGGAAGGACAGGCAGGGGAGATGAGGAGGGGGTGTCACCCTCTATGTCAATGACCACCTGGAGTGCATGGAGCTCTGCCTGGAGATGGATGAGGAGCCAACTGAGAGCTTATGGGTCAGGATTAAAGGGAGGGCAGGGACAGGTGACATTACGGTGGGGGTCTGCTACAGGCCACCCGACCAGGAAGACCGAGCGGATGAGGCCCTCTATAGACAGATAGGAGCAGCCTCATGTTCACAAGCCCTGCTCCTCATGGGGGACTTCAACCACCCCGATACCTGTTGGAGGGACAACACGGCAGGGCATAAGCAATCCAAGAGGTTCCTGGAATGCGTCGGTGATAACTTCCTTCTCCAAGTGGTAGGGGAGCCAATGCGGAGAGGTGCTATGCTGGACCTTGTTCTCACCAACAAGGAGGGACTGGTGGGGAATGTGAAGCTCAAGGGCAGCCTTGGCTGCAGTGACCAGGAAATGGTGGMGTTCAAGATCCTTAGGGCACTGAAGAGGGCGCACAGCAAGCTCACTACCCTGGACTTCAGGAGAGCAGACTCTGGCCTCTTCAGGGATCTGCTTGGTAGTGTGCCATGGGACAAAGCCCTGGAGGGAAGAGGGGCCCAAGAAAGCTGGGTAATATTCAAGGATCATCTCCTCCAAGCTCAGGAGCAATGCATCCCAACAAAGAAGAAATTGGGCAAAAAGGCCAGGAGGCCTGCATGGATGAACAAGGAGCTCCTGGACACACTCAAGCACAAAAAGGAAGCCTACAGAGGGTGGAAGCAAGGACAGGTAGCCTGGGAGGAATACAGAGAAATTGTCCAAGCAGCCAGGGATCAGGTTAGGAAAGCTAAAGCCCTGATAGAATTAAATCTGGCCAGGGCATCAAGGGCAACAAGAAAAGATTCTACAGGTACGTCTGGGATAAAAGGAAGACAAGGGAAAATGTGGGCCCTCTCTGGAACGAAACAGGAGACCTGGTTACCCAGGATACAGAGAAGGTGGAGGTACTCAATGACTTTTTACCTTGGTCTTCACTGGCAAGTCCTCGAGCCTCACCGCCCAAGCCGCAGAAGGCAAAGGCGGGAACTGGGAGAATGAAGAGCTGCCCACTGTAGGAGAAGATCAGGTTCAAGACCATCTAAGGAACCTGAAGGTGCACAAGTCCATGGGACCCGATGAGATGCATCCGCGGGTCCTGAGGGAACTGGCGGATGAAGTTGCTAAGCCACTATCCATCATATTTGAGAAGTYGTGGCAGTCCGGTGAAGTTCCCACTGACGGGAAAAGGGGAAACATAACCCCCATTTTTAAAAAGGGGGAAAAGGAACACCCGGGGAACCACAAGCCAGTCAGTCTCACCTCTGTGCCTGGGAATTCATGGAAAAGATCCTTCTGGAAGCTATGCTAAGGCACATGGAGGACAGAGAGGTGATTCATCTCCTTCTATGACCAGGTGACCCGCCTAGTGGATGAGGGAAAGGCTGTGGATGTGGTCTACCTGGACTTCAGTAAAGCCTTCAACACTGTCTCCCACAGCATTCTCCTAGAGAAGCTGGCGGCTCATGGCCTAGACAGGTGTACTCTTCACTGGGTAAAAAACTGGCTGGACGGTCGGGCCCAGAGAGTTGTGGTGAATGGAGTTAAATCCAGTTGGCGGCTGGTCACGAGCGGTGTCCCCCAGGGCTCAGTTTTGGGGCCAGTCTTGTTCAGTACCTTTATCAATGATCTGAGTGAGGGGATTGAGTGCTCCCTCAGTAAGTTTGCAGACAACACCAAGTTGGGCGGGAGTGTTGATCTGCTCGAGGGTAGGAAGGCTCTGCAGAGGGACCTGGACAGGCTGGATCGATGGGCTCAGGCCAACTGCATGAGGTTCAACAAGGCCAAGTGCCGGGTCCTGCACTTTGGCCACAACAACCCCATGCAACACTACAGGCTTGGGGAAGAGTGGCTGGAAAGCTGCCTGTCGGAAAAGGACTTGGGGGTGCTGGTTGACAGCCAGCTGAACGTGAGCCAACAGTGTGCCCAGGTGGCCAAGAAGGCCAATGGCATCTTGGCTCGTACCAGAAATAGTGTGGCCAGCAGGAGTAGGGAAGTGATCGTGCCCCTGTACTTGGCACTGGTGAGGCCGCACCTCAAATACTGTGTTCAGTTTTGGGCCCCTCACTACAAGAAGGACATTGAGGTGCTGGAGCGTGTCCAGAGAAGGGCAATGAAGCTGGTGAAGGGTCTGGAGAACAAGTCTTACGAGGAGTGGCTGAGGGAACTGGGACTGTTTAGCCTGGAAAAGAGGAGGCTCAGGGGAGACCGTATTGCCCTCTACAACTACCTGAAAGGAGGTTGCAGCAAGGTGGGTGTTGGTCTCTTCTGCCAAGCAGCTAGCGATAGGACGACAGGAAATGGCCTCAAGTTGCGCCAGGGAAAGTTTAGATTGGACATTAGGAAAAATTTCTTTGGTGAAAGAGTGGTTAAACATTGGACCAGGCTGCCCAGCGAAGTGGTTGAGTCACCATCCCTGGAAGTATTTAAAAGACGTGTAGATGAGGCGCTTAGGGCCATGGTTTAGTGGGCATGGTGGTGTTGGGTTGACAGTTGGACTCGATGATCTTAGAGGTCTTTTCCAACCTTAATGATTTTATGATTCTATGATTCTATTCGAGACAGCCAACATGGCTTCACCAAGGGCAAGTCCTGCCTGACTAACATAGTGCCCTTCTACAGTGGAGTGACTACATCAGTGGACATGGGAAGGGCTACAGATGTCATCTATCTGGACCTCTGTAAGGCCTTTGACACGGTCCCSCACAACATCCTTCTCTCTAAACTGGAGAGGTATGGATTTGATGGGTGGACTGTCCAGTGGGTGAGGAATTGGTTGGATGGTCACATCCAGAGGGTAGTGGTCAACGGCTCAATGTCCAGATGGAGGTCGGTGATGAGTGGTGTCCCGCAGGGGTCCGTATTGGGACCGGTACTGTCCAGATGGAGGTCGGTGATGAGTGGTGTCCCACAGGGGTCCGTACTGGGACAGGTACTGTATAATATCTTCATCAATGACATAGAAAGTGGGATCGAGTGCACCCTCAGCAAGTTTGCAGATGACACCAAGCTGAGTGGTGCGGTTGACACACCTGAGGGATGGGATGCCATCCAGAGAGACCTGGACAAGCCAGAGAAGTGGGCCCATGTGAACCTCATGAGGTTCAACAAGGCCAAGTGCAAGGTCCTGCACCTGGGTTGGGGCAACCCCTGGTATCAACACAGGCTGGGGGATGAAGGGATTGAGAGCAGCCCTGCCAAGAAGGACTTGGTGGACTGGTGGATGAAAAGCTGGACATGAGCCGGCAATGTGTGCTCGCAGCCCAGAAAGCCAACTGTATTCTGGGCTGCATCGAAACAAGCATGGCCAGCAGGTCAAGGGAGGTGATTCTGCCCCTCAATTCTGCTCTGGTGAGACCTCACCTGGAGTACTGCGTCCAGCTCTGGAACCCTCAGCACAAGAAAGATGTGGACCTGTTGGAGCGGGTCCAGAGGAGGGCCACGAAAATGATCAGGGGGATGGAACGCCTCTCATGTGAAGAAAGGCTGAGAGAGTTGGGGGTTGTTCAGCCTGGAGAAGAGAAGGCTCTGGGGAGATCTTATTGCAGCCTATCAGTATTTAAAGGGGGCTTATAAAAAAGATGGGAACAGACTTTTTAGCAGGGCCTGTTGCGACAGGACAAGGGGGAATGGCTTTAAACTAAAAGAGGGTAGATTTAGACTAGATAGAAGGAAGAAATTTTTTACGCTGAGGGTGGTGAAACACTGGAGCAGGTTGCCCAGAGAGGTGGTAGATGCCCCATCCCTGGAAATATTCAAGGTCAGGTTGGACGGGGGTCTGAGCAACCTGATCGAGTTGAAGATGTTCCTGCCCACAGCAAGGTGTTTGGACTAGATGACCTTTAAAGGTCCCTTCCAACCTAAACTATTCTATAAATACACACTCCTAACTTACCACCTTATCTCAAGGAGCAGCCATATGGTCTGGAAGTGAAAAAGCAGTCTGCATGGTGCATACTGCATAACTATTCAGAGAGATATATTTTGGTTTGATGACTGGTACAGTCTGCCTGATCTCCTCTGACTTTATAATTAAAGCATTATTTTAAACTATATAACATGAATTCATCCTCCTGTGTCCTCAGTTCCTCCTTTTAGCTTTTCCTTCTTTTAAATTCAATAAATTTTCCCCCTTTTTTGCCTTCACAACCAAGAACTGAAACAATTCATTTCACAGCAATCCCTTCTCACTGCTTTTCTAACACCCATGCGCATTAAAACCTCATCCATCATTGTTTTCAGAGAGTCAGCTTTTTAATCAGATCTGTATGTATATTGGTTTGAGCATGTGGCAGTTTAATTACCCTCTTGAATATGTGAAACACATCTTTGTCATATCTACTTATATCTGAAGAGAGCCATCCTATAACACTAATTAAAGAGGGATGATGGCAATTTTTCTATACTCAAATTATGTCCCATCTGTCTAGTCATCCTCATGTTCACTCTCCGGATTAATTAAGGGTGGGGAAAGGTTGTTTCCCTGGAGTTTTGCCTAATGCAGGATGAAAAGTCTGTTTTAATGAAGAAACATACAAAATTCCTTTCTTCTCGTCCCAGAGTAAAGCACATAGCAAAGTAGAACAGAGTCCTTCATTTTGCTGCTGTCTAATCAGCTAGTCATATATTGCATGGCATCAGGAGTCGTGTTTATGCAACTGTTTACTGAAGCTGGTCTGAAGGGACACACAGCACTGTCAGCAAGTCACAGCTAGATACTGTGCCCTGATATCTGGACCCAGAGTTAAAACCAATTTTGTGTTAATAATATGATTAAAAGACAGAGTGACATAGTACCAAATGGGTACAGTGTGAAAGCACACCAGTTTTTAAGCACTGTCTTTTATCAGCCTGGGAGTATTTTGGCCATAGACATTTTCTTCAGGCATTTGGGACATCTAGGTAAAATAAAAAGCCTTCTGGGTCTTGCCTACTCAGAAAAGTTTTAAAGAATTTATTCTTATTAATGAGGCTGGTTTTTCTTCTACCTAAACCTAGCTGCACAGTTCCTGTTCATTTTGAAGCTATTGTACATCCAAGCAGAACTCTCAAATGCCTAAACCATTAATTTTCATCTAAATAGCAACCGCAAAATCTTTTAACACAGGGAAGGATGGAAAGCCCTGAGGAGTCAGAACTGTGTGCCACCAGCGAGGAAGGGGCGTTACTTGTACCAGAGGCTGTCATACCCACAAGCAATTCACAGAGGACATGCGCCAGCTGCCGTCATGTGCCGAAAAGTGAAAAATTAGGCAGGAGAAGCAGTGTCAGCAAGGCCTGGACTTCCCTGGCCCTCGTTACACGGGTGGGCTGAGCGTGAGAATCGTTTTGATCCGCTCCCACCTTAAAAGCTTTTCCACTGCTGCTGGAGTGGTTCTCTGGGCTTTTTCTTCTCTCTTTTTTCTTTCTTTTTTTTCTTCCCTTTGCTGAGACTGATGACGGAGTCCTTCACTCAGAAGAATGCGCTGCCATTGAAGACTTTATTAGCTCAGAGGGTGGTGGTGCTTTTATTATCCTGGTTTTCCCCTGTTTATACAAGGCACTGCAAATATGCTATATGAAATTAATTTATAGAAATGACTGCATAGTATTAATTTAGAGTCATCAATTGCTGAGTCTATTCTGATCCTCTAGTTAGGCCAGGAGATAATAATGGCTATAAATTTACATGAAAACGAAGCAGCTAACTATTGAAATCGTTAAAATAGATTTCTTTAATAGCCATCATATTTCTTTGTCATTGTTCATATACACGATACAAACCTAGTTTTCTTTTCAATGTTTCCTCCTGCCTAGTGTACATTGTTCTATTTTTTTATTTCTCTGGCCTAATACAAAGCTAAACAAGGTGCTTACAAACACTTTACACTTCAATTTACAGATTATCTCCCACATGCTGATTCATTTTCCAAACTACAAGATAAGAAAAATACAGCTTGCCATATATAAAAGATTATTTACWTTTTTTTTTTCTTATGGGAATGTTGAAGCTCATCATTTTAATGCCTTAAAATAAAATTTTCTAGGGAAGATAATAAACTCAAACCATGCTAAATCAGAGAGGCAGCCTCTGGCTAGATATTTCAGCAGTTGCTACAGCAGTGGGTTAAAGAAAGCATTCTACATTCTCAAAATTTCATTTTGGTGAGTTTTTTTAACCTTGAGTTATTAACAGCACTACAAGACCATAATTACCAAGGCACAGAGATAAAAATATTTCTCCTGTTTTCCGGTTTTTTTACTTTGCATATTTGTCACTATTGTATTCTCACTATTACATTTTGCATTTCTCTCAACATTTTCTCCTCACTTAGAGCCCAACAGTCACTGGTTCTCCCATAACCCTATTTAATTTCCTATTTTGTCTTTGCGTGGTCTCTCCATCTCTAACAAACTCTTGGATTGTTTTTCATCTGGATCAAACTGCCGTGGAAAGAAAATGAACTCTTCTTTAAGTGAAATGACAGAGGCTCTCTCACACAGACATGCCAGCTTACTCCTGCATCAAAATCCTTCGGGGGGAAAAAAAAAACCACAAAACCAAAACAAAACAAAAAACACCCACAAAAACAACAAACAACAAACAAAAATCAGTTTCTTACTTCCGTCAGCCAAGGGATATACTCCAAGTACTTCAAATAACTCTTCCAGACATGCTTAAATCTGCTACCTTTTCTATACGCATAACGTTTTGTGCCACTTGCACGGTAACTCTTACCTACATTTTGAAGTGCTGTTTTCTCCCACACAGCTCTGCAAATAATCAGCATCTCACATTTGATTTTTTTAGGCTTAAGTTGCACAATTAGATTCATTAGAAAACTCTATAGACTCCTAAGGATTTTGCACCTGGCCCACCGAGTAAGAACACATTCTTTAAGACATTAAGAAGTTCTGGCAATAAGGATACCTGAATTTCAGCAAGAAATTGATATTTGAGTCCTTAGAGAAATATTCTCTCACTAAGAACTGTGAGGAAATAAGCTGAATTAATAATGGATCCTATTTCTGATATTCTTCATTACCTCCAACCCAGTTCTACAACATGAATGGCTGAGTAGCAGGAGGGGAAATCCAAAGAGATAGGAAGAAAATATTTTTTTTCTTAGTCCGGTATAACCATGAGAAAACAGGCCAACAGAGTAGTATGCAATTTCAACCTCTGTTTGTGGACAACAGGATCACATTTTTTTATTCTCCCTCTCCCACTCCAAAAAGTCTCAATATAATGATCAAATATGATGGTTTCATCCCATCTGTCTGCAAAATAGAAAATCCAGTCTTGTAGAAAGGTATGACAGTATTTTATTTTCAAAATATGTTAGTATGTTTCCTATAAACTTGGAATTTTAGTACCCATTTCCTCCCCTTCCCTCTCCCTCTGCCAAGCTGGTTAATTGTTGGTCCTTTTCTCCCTGTTTTTGACATCTTACAAGTGTTGTTTACAAGTAATGTTTACAAGATTTTACCTATAAGAACAAATAATAGTGGGAAAGTTACAGTGAAATCTCAGCTTTCACTTTGAAAGAAATAGCAGCATTGTACCAATAGCCAATACTGGAAAAGAAATATGAAAAGGAGTGGCTTCACTTGCAAACTATGTTTTAACTAGTCCATCATTATAAGCATTTCCATGAATTTAATAATAGCACCAATATCCAATATTCTGAACTTAATGTAATAAATGAAGGGTGATCACATTACCCAGTTTTAAAAATTGCTTTACATAATGTAATCACTTACTTGCTCTAATTTAATTTCACTTTACATCGTTTAATAAATGAATGCTGATCATTTGACATAATTGAATAAGTAGTTCAGCTCATTCTCTCTACTTCTTAGATCACAAAATAGGCTGCTTTATTGTCATCTTTCAGGATGGTATTGTGAGATTTAAGAGTTGGTTTTCATTTTTCCTCTCAGCTTCTTTATTACCCAGTGTAATCCCACTCTGTAGGAAAGAACCTAGCCCAGCCCTGCAAGCTGAATTTTGAAAAAGAATTACTTAAAGCTGAGAGTCTAAAACCCAGAAATTCTAGACACTCTTCAGTTTTCTGTGAAGTCAGTGAGTCCAGACAACACAATGACTTTCCCCATCTTCTATCCAAAGTAGGTAGGGCAATGCTCACATGTCTCTTTTGAACACAGAAAGGCAGAAAACTGCACCTCCTTCTGCTTCCTGCATGCTTGCCAAAATCAACATGACTCTGCTACTGAAGTTCTTCTGGAAATATACCACAGCCCTCAGACCACCTTGAGCCTAACAAACATTGAAAGTCTCTCTGCAGCACAATAGAGCCCTGGGCATTTTTGGAGGCAGGTAGGCTTTCAGAAGGATTTACGAAAATACCTGGGATTCAGTGCGGGACTTCTACAAATCAGGTCCCAAAGGCCACCACACCAGTACCACCATGAGCGGCTCATGATCACACAGGAGGCTGTGAGGATGGAGGGATGAAGCTGTCCCAGACCATCAGCCTAATGACGTTGCTCTGTTGTAAATGAAATGTGTTATATGTAGGTTCATGTTAGCAAGAAAATCTTGTTTGTCTCCGTACCACAGGCTGTGTGAAGTCTTGAGGCCAGGTCTCATCCAGTATAAGCTGGTTCGGGTCTTCCAGTACCAGAGAAGGTGAAGATCTTCTCTACTTGGAGATGCTGTGTGCAGAAACTCCTTCTTAGCTGTCCTAAAACAGCTTTCCATGGGGACAGACTTAGTCCAAAGGAGCTGTATGGGAATCCCTTCCAAAACAGAAATGTTTGAGAAGAGCTGCTGCTTTTCCCAGCATCCCTTCCCCATGTACGCAAATCTTAAACTCACTTCCACTAGGCAGAAATTAGTTTTGGTGTGCCTGTGGATCTAGTAAATAGTAATCTCAGACTCCTCCTCCAATGGAAGTGTAAGCTCCTGGTACCTGTTAATATGCCTGAAATGGCTTTTTAAAGACCACAACAGAGCAAAAATCCTGGAGGGTTGGCTTAAATATTGCATTGTTTAAACAGTTGAGTGAGTTCCTCAGTCTTTGAAAGGGATTTCCTCAGACTGTGATTACATTTCTCTTGTTTTTTTTAATCTATAATCCAACAAAGCTTCAAAACTTTTTTCACTAATTTAGATGCAAACCTCATACCTTCACTCACAAAGCTGAATTCTGGTGAATCTTCTTAGGAAACAACACATAAATCATGGTAAGAAATTAACAGTTTGAAGTCTAATAAAAAGAGGCATACTGACTGCATCTGTTGAATTATCAGAAGAGATATTAGTTGACATGACTTAAAGGATGAAAAGACAAGGGGTTTCCTATATGCAATTCTTTTGGATGATTCCAATGGTCTGCAGCTACCATTTGAAGCTTCTTTAATTAGAAAGGAACTTTTTTGAAAGAAGTTATAACTCTCACATGCAATGACTAGTTTCAGCTTTTTTGTCCAACCCAAGTCTATGCAGGGCACAAAAGCACTCACAAGTATATTTCTTACAATTAATCACCTATAGCTACAAGCTGAATCGTGATCTTTTGACTTACTGTTATAGAAGGCTCCACAATAATATCTGTGTACAGTCTCCATGTAAATATGCACACCTATACACATAAGTTACATACTGTATATTCAAACATTCTCTCTCTGAAACACACATAGGTGGTTTTGGAAAGTATTTTCTCTAGGAGTACATATAGAAGAGTGACAAAAACTGAAAGGAATACATGAACGGGTTGATTTAAGTATTTATTATTGCTCCTAGGTTCTCTCCAGAGCTACAGCCTACTGCTTTCATCTTCCATGCCTTAAGCACAAATTAATCTTTCTTTCTCAAACCAGCAGTATAATTTTTCAAAAAAATTCCTGTTCACTTAGCATTAGCAACAATATGGATGTACCTTGCATTGACTTGTTTAGTTTGTGCAACCTTCCAGCATCCCCACATCGATTTAACTATGGATTCATACAAATTCTGTGCCAGGCAAGTACAGCCATCTTCCTCCAGTTTTAAGGTGTGAAACTACAAATGTGTGCTCCTGGATAGCTTCACCTGTGTGACCTTTCCTGACAAAATCAAGTTATTCACATGCACAGCTGTTTTTAGAGCTGATCCCCTTAGGTATTAAGTCAGTACATGAAATATTTAGCTTTTTTTCTACTGGAGGAGATAGATGACATCACTCTTCATTACAAAACAAACTTCAGTGGTATATCAGAGCAACATCAAGGCAATTAAACCCACTGTAGAAACTTTCTGAATTCTTCAGTAAAAGTACATATCTATATGGAAAACCAGGTTATGTTTCCACAGTGATTTACAGTATACGGCAGGCAATAACAGAATACTTATCTTCTTGAAGATACAGTTATTTTCTTTAAAAAAAAAAAGAAAAAGGTAAAAGGGAGCCCTCAGGATAAAAACTCATTTCTGACACCTAAAAATGTTAACAACAGATGACATGAAATCTTTCATCTTCAATGCTTCAGACCAACTAAATGTCAACTTGGCAACTCTCTGGCTTTCAGAAATGTGCTCAGAAGATGTTCCATTGCTTTGAAAGAGCCGTTTGGCTCCAGGGACAATCACATACAATGGGATTTCTTCCTGGTGTTTGAAGTAGCAGCTGCCAGATATTGGCAAAGGCCTTAGTGTTGGTGTTGCTCTAAAGAAAACACCCTGTTTAGCAAGAAAAAAAGGCTTAGCTGTTCCACATAATCTTTTCTAGCTAGTGGAGATCACCCAACTCAATTTCTAAGAAAAAACACACAGCATAACACTGCAACCTCCATTGCACAGGCAAAAAAAAACCTTACCAGACTACAGAAGCCATAATTTCAATTAAAGAGTAACTTTAAGTGATTTAACAATATCTATGGCAGGTAGGCAGGAACTGAGTCTTCAATCACCTTCTAGCAAAGCCCAGATCTTTCTACTTTGTATTTGTGATACAGAATTTAATTTTAAACTGAAAATATAATAGACTTGATGAAGGACAACTCATAATTCCAGAATCTGGATTACTTTCTGCTCAGTTAGAGTTAAAACAAGCCATCATTCACAAGGCGGGGGGGGGGGGGGGAGGGGAGAAGCGGGGAGCCGAGAAAAGAAGGAAAAAAAAAAGATGACTCCTTCTAGGAAAAAAAATACAGAAAGAAGGAAAGACAGAAAAAGACAGACAGAAAGACCAATGGGCACACAGAAAGACAAAGAACAGTGTAATTTCAACATGCTCACCATCTGGAAAGGTGAAGGAGTCAGAACGCAGCAATCAATTTCAAAATGGCCATGTTGTAAATCTGCAGCCAGTGCTCTCTGCCAAGTTTGGTGGTTCAGTCCAAGAGAGGCATACCAGAAAGAGGTTGTTAAAGGACTGCGATGATGACTTTTACCTTTCAGCATTAATTTTGGCTCTCTGACTGTTGTCTTCCGAGAAGAAAAACATCACAGTGAAATGACCAATTCACACATGGAATATACAGGTTTCAGTGTACTCTGCAAGAGTAGTCACAGAATATATTTCCAGCTTTGCACTGGACATCAGTTTCTCCCCTTCAAACCAAAAGCAACACAATTTTCAGAAATGTTGACTGTAAGTCATCTGCTGCCTGCCTATACAGCTGCTCATTTTTACAGATTATGAAAAACATCTGGAGATCCTTTCAGAATGAAGTATGCAATTCATAGATTGCAATAGTACCCAAGGATTTATGTGTAACACAGAAATACACTGCAGTTGCTTAAAAGTAACACCATTTTTATTTCAAAAGAAGTTACTCCTGTCCAGAAGTAACTATTCAGAATCAAACTGCCCAAGTCAGCACAAGCAGAAAGGGGTAATAAATCTGTCGTTTTGTCTAGCGACTCTCTACCAACAACCACTTCTATCTGTAGTAGGTCTGTCTCATGCATCCTCACACTCTCCCCTTTGTTTTTATCAGGCTTAAGATCTGATCTTCCAGAGGTACATCTAGTATGCAGGAGAAACAAAATAATTCATAAAAGTCATTTCTTACAGTTAACGCCCAGAGATTTTTTTTTTTATTTCATATTTATCTTATAATTTTCTTAGTACAGTAAAAGTCCATGTATGACCTGGACTTTCAGCAGATTGGCGAGTAGATGAGGACATCCACATTAGTAATTCTCCTCTTTAACCACCCTGAAATTGCTTCTTTCCACTTAGTAGTGAAAATATGGGCATTCCCCTTTTTTAAGAGATTCTGGATCAGAACCTGTGAAGGAAGTTGTAAGGGTTACGAATTGACCTGAGAAGAAAAATATCCCCCTTAAGAAAGGCAGGTGGTAAAAAGGCACTACATCCACTCCACTCTTCCACCTTTCTTTCTTCAACAAACTCAATTTCTTCCTGGGCCGGTTGCTGTCACTTCAGTTTCATTGCATCTTTGTAATGTCATAGCAATAACTTTGCATCACAAAACATTTATGTGCCAGGGTACCACAAAGTCATAAAGACCCAATTGCGGTGCTTAACTAGACAAATTTTATTCACTGCCACATGCATCCTGTGTCAAGCAAATGTTTCCTTCTATTATCTTACTCAAAGACACAGCTATTTTCCTTTTTTGCTTTGGAACATTCCTTCTTTTTTGGAAGATGTTGTGGTTTAACCCAGCAGGCAGTCAAACACCACACAGCCACTCACTCACTTCCCCCTCCCTTCAGTGGGATGGGGGAGAGAATCAGAAAAAAAAAAGTAAAATTCGTGGATTGAGATAAAGACAGTTTAATAAAACAGAAAAGGAAGGGAAAATAATAATAATAATAATGATAGAATATACAAAATGCGTGATGCACAATGCAATTGCTCACCACCCGCTGAGCAATACCCAAGCAGCGATCGCTACTTCCTGGACCATGCCTCCTATTAATATACTGAGCATGACATCACATGGTATGGAATACCCCGTTGGCCAGTTAGGCTAGCTGTCCCGGCTATGCTCCCTCCCAGCTTCTTGTGCACCTGGCAGAGCATGGGAAGCTGAAAAGTCCTTCACTAGCAGCCTACTTAGCAACAACTAAAAACATCAGTGTGTTATCAACATTCTTCTCATACTAAATCCAAAACACAGCACTAGGAAGAAAATTAACTCTATCCCAGCCAAAACCAGGACAGAAGAATTGCTCACTCCTAACGAATTAGCTCTTTTCCTTTTTCTAAATCAAGGTCTTGATATTTTTTATGAAGCAGCCCTGCATTATGTTTCAAGTTTGGTTTCCACATAGTTATTAACAAGCCTGCAAGAGCTGACCTACATCCTCTGATTTTTTTTTCCCCATGAAAATCAGTGTCTGGTGATTTGGGGTCTGAAATTTGTCATAAACTACCTGACATTTGGTAGAAAATTTAAAGCAGTAATGATTTAGCTGACTATTGCTTCAAGTGCTAAGTGAGTTGCCCAGTCCAGTGGTTTTTGTGACCCAGGCAGTTTCCTTGTTCCCAGTTTGTTAAAGCCTAATGTGGTGCACTTGTAGGCGCTGGAGATTCCCTACATAAAATTACCAACATATGCAGCTGCTGCAGTTCCCATTCACAGGTCAGGAGTGAGGCTGAGAGCATTTCCCAGACAGAATGCACAACCATGCACTGCACAGTCCAACGCAGGTAGAGCAGAGCCTTTACCAGCACCTCCCTAAACACCAACAATACTGACAAAAACAAGAATATGGATAGTCCATACACTGACTTAGTCCCTTTCAGCACATGCAGACTAGAGAGACCCACAGAAAATGGATAAGAAGAGGATTTAGTAAAAGCAGGGCAGACGTACCTTAAGAAAAAGGAGTGCATTGTTGTTGTCATTCAAGCATGCATATGACCCCACATAACTTTTCAGGAAAGGAGAATTGACTCATTCCTTGCTTTGACATGAAATAAGTTAATAAATACAGACAGACTTTCTTCTTCCTCTTTAATTTGGAATTGCTTCTGTGCAGCTCCTGAGATAACTATACCTCCTGCTGTATGTCATCCTGTTAGTTACTCTGCTGCTGTTAAACCTATCTTCTCCATTTAGATTGCACCCTCATGTCACTTCAAAAATTGGCATTTATTTTCACAGAAGAATAAGGTAGTTTCTAAACCAGTGTTTGAAGGAGAAAAAGAAAAAAAGTGTTAAACTTTATCCAAAGGGCTTCTTTTAGAAATACCAAAGCGTTAAATACAGATTTGAAGGTGAAGGAATCTGCTCTTTAATTAGTCTTCAAGATTCTAGTACAGTTAAGATTTATTCCTAAAGTTCAGGTCATGACCTCGCAACATGCTCCCCCAAGCAAGACATACCTCTACCTACTGCTTCCCCCATACTCACATACAGTAGTTTCATGTTTACACATGCTGATGACCCTCCCCTCCCTGCTGTGACTTCTAGCAATGAAGTTTCTCAGATACAGGATGCTTATTGAACAAGAACTTGGGGAAAACTGATCTAACATTGTAATGTTAAAGAAAAAAAAATCCAGCAGTGATCAATTAGTTTGATTTACATGCAAATATATTTTTAAAAAAGTTTTCTTCCAGTGCAACTGCAGAGTGGTACAAAACCAAGGAAACATGCAGCAGGTTCAGCAATGCTGCCAGTGTCTGCAGGTCTATGAGAAGGTAGATGAGTCCAGAATTCGGAGGTCATGGAAAGGCTGATGCCTCATGAGGATGCCATTGCTGACACCAGCAAACAGCTCTAAGACGCTTAACACAGTACAGCACCAAAATACATAGAGCATGACAAAATGCAACCGGTCTTCCAGCTTCTTTAGACAGCCTTCCTGAAAAAGCTGCTCCAGATGGCCTAAGTCACCCCTGCACTGAGAATACTTCTCCTTACAGCAGCTTTCAGGGACACGAGCTTTTTCAGCTTGAAGATGCCAAGAAGCAGCTGTTGCCTTTAGCCAGTCTGTGTAGTTTTGGACCCCACAACACTGCAGCTTCCTCTGTACCGCATCCACAGCCCTGCTGCCAGGACCCTGGGAGTGTGTCCCATTGTACTGATAGACAAGGTAACCCATAGTGCTTTTCAGCTCAGAAGCCATCCGAATAGAGTAGAACTGTGCCAGAACTCCCGAAGACATTTCTAGGCAAAGAAGGACCAGCAGCAAGTACATGAGAGCCCCTTGCTGATAGCGGGAGCTCTTAACAGAAATAGAGATAGCCAAAAATCCAGTAGGTAGCAAGATAAGCGCAGCTAAAACAGCCAGCCAGCCAGGGAGAGACAAGAAAGACTCCTGAAATAAATATCTGTAGTTCTTGTACATCAGGATCACAAAAACTCCACCAAAGGCCAGAGCTGCAGCAGTGCCCCAGAAGATGAAGCCTAGGAACCTCAGCAGAGATCGAGCAAAGGGCCTGAGCCAGGAGTCCTCATAGCGCCACAAAGATGACGACAAGGACAACACCACCACAGCTCTAAGTCTCCTCATTCTGCTCACTCCTAGCAGCCCAAACCCTCACCACCACCATTTAAGAGGCCTCCACCCCACTTATCCAGGTGCAGCAGATGACATCTCCACCCAAAAACAACTTGCAAGGGAGCAACACTGATGAGACTCCCTCAGCACAAAGACTGGGCCCTGCATCAGCTAACCGTACGCTGCTGCTCCTTGTTCAGTGTCGCCTGCAGAAACCAGGAGGGTATGTGCCAAGCTTGCTGTGGAGAGGTCATTTTCTCTGCTGTCATTGGAGACATTTGCATTTGAAGGAGGACAGCTGGAAAAAGGCTGCACCCTGCTTTACTACATTCATGCGTTAAAGAGCTTGATGTAGAGAATAGTCAAGGTGGTAGCCAGCAGTGCTAGTTCAGATCACTTAGACTGCCCAAGTGAAAGAGGTAATCCAACTATCAATCCTACAGCAGTAGCCAAGATGGCAACAAATGCACAAGTCAGAGTCATTAACGAAGGAATAGTTTAAGCAGAGCTATTCAATGAGGGATCTCTGTAGGTAACATTCACCTAGACTCATTATCCTTCCCAGTACATTTACCACTCATTAGATTTTATGAGGGGCATAATGATGTTAATAATATTTTGCCCTTTTTTACTCAGCAAGATTTCTGTGTAGATAGCTTCAATTACTCAAGACACCTGGATGAGAAATCCCTACCACTTCACGTTTGTACCCCTCAGTTTACATCATCAATGATTTGACTGAGTGCTGTAATAACTGAATACAAACAACAGTAAGAACTGTATTAACTTTTCCTTGTGTGTAAAGAAACTGACTTACACACCAGCTAAATGACTTCACAACAATCCCAAAGGGAATTAACACCACTTATCAGCCAGCAGAAGAGAATTATTACTTAAACATGCGATACAGAAGAGCCAAGCACAATGGGAAACCTGCATAAAACTTGCCACAGGTGCCAGGAAGACAGATCCCAAGGCCAACAGTGATTCCCTAATCATCCTGATGAAGTCCCATAACATCTCTTCTGTTTCTCAAGATGCAGAGCAGGGCTAATACAACAGGCATACTTAAGGGAGTATACAGGGAAATTATCCTCATTTTCAGAAACATAAGCACCTGCAAACCCTGCAGAAAGTCAGAGTAAGTTGGTGCTCAGATCCCTGGAACCCTGGAAAAGCCTCAGCAAAGCCAATGATCCCACATCTGTCAGACGTTTTACAAGGACCTATTGCTGTTATATATGCTATGCACACACGGATGTTGGGCTGATCCCTATCAAAATGTCTTTCTATGTGTTGTACAAACATGTTATTAAGGGTAATTATTTTGGAATGAGATAAATTGCTTTTATTATTTTTAATCTTGCCATTAACAGTAATTAATGTGCAGTGATTAACTTGTTAAATCTTAACCAAATGCTTCTTTCAAAGCTGTTCTAGGATGTGTTTTCCTGCAACTGTTCTCTGAAGTCTGCGTCTGCCCTCTCTCATGTTCAGCTTGCTGTTACCCCCAGCACTCAAGCTGTGTTGTTTTTGCTGCCATTCACTTATTCTCCTGAATGCCTTTTTCTCTGATGTCTAATGTTCTGCGTCAGGGAGAGGGAGAAGGCGGGTAACAGAAAGGATTTCCCCTCACATCTGCACACACAGGCAAACTACGCTGATTCAATGTTTCCACAATGCAGAAGAAACATGCCAGGAAAGTGGGAGGAAACGTATCAGAAATGTATCAGAAAATACTGTGAGGAGTAACAGCTGCTTATTGCTAGTTTGCAAGCTTTGTGAAAAAAGCACATGAACCTGCCTCTGTTCCTTTCTGCCTTCCCCTATGCTTATAAAGCTTAATGAGATATTAAGAACTGAGTTACATTACTATTTACTTTTAGCTTATTCTGCAGTCTCTGAAATATATTAGAAAGACTCAAACTGCCTCCAGGAGAATTTTACTGCACCTCTTGTTCATTTCAGCCAGGGTAACTGCCATCCCCTCCCTGAATACAGAGAGAGAATTTCAATGGTTATTGAAGCCTAGAGGCTCATATCCTTCTAAATATTCCCCAAATATAATAATTTCCCATCTACTTAAATCTGACTCTTTGGACCACTGTGAGGGTCTTTATATTTCTTTCTATGGCTGTGGGACAGAGAGGGAGGGAGAGAGAGAGGCGTAAAGGGGCTTTTGTAAGTGGAGGGATTTATGCTGCCGCAGGCTCTAACCCTTCCGCTGGTGCCTTCATGCTGGCTTAGCCCCACGTGGAGAGCTGTGAGCCAGCCCACAGGAGCAGGGAGCCATCTGCACACAGCCTCCTCCTGAAGTCAGGACTGTTGTGGCAGAACAGGCAGACAGGAGAACCCACATGACTGCTATCCACTGTGGGAATCAGAAGCACTAACACTAAACATTAACCGGGAGCCAGTTCCCAGGTAAGAGCTCTCAGTGCCCAGTGCTGTCTGGGGGGATGGAACATACTCAGCACCGTGCAAGAGGAAATTGCTGCAGTGGGGATTAATTTTGGCAGGGCTGCCTAAAACCCCTCGCCCACTTTGTGCTAGGCAATGCATACGCACTCAGGAAAAGAGAGCTTCTGCTCAAAATGTTTGCTGTCTGGTAAGAGAGGCAAGACAAAGAAGGACAAGAAAAACATAGAACTGGTCCCTGAAGTACCCAAAAGACCCAACTGGCACCTTCAATAGCACTGTGTTTGTGCTAAGTAATTTTGCCTGTGTGTGTGACCAAAAGCTTGAAAAAAACAATGAGTGAAGGTATCCATCAAGAAACTGTAGTGTGACAGAGACAGTATAGGTAAGCCAGAATAGGAATGCTCCTCTGTTTTCTTTCCAGTGGTAAACAGCATAACATGATAAATGCTGTCCCTGCTTTCTCTGGAGTTGTTTCTGTTTATGAACTGATGAGTATTGAAATTCAAATGTGGGTGTAACAGATAATACATCTTAGATAAACTACTTTCTGGAATGTTGCTGAAAGTATAATCCTTCAAGTTAATAAAATGCCAACTGTGTATTTTTTCCATTCATTGTTCTAGCAAGCCTTGACTGACATTGAATGGCTCTGATGTGCCAGGAAGGTCAAAGAGGTTCGTTCCACATGGGTCCGGGAGTGGGACTGGAATGCCATCTAGTCAATGTTGTGGTTGTACAAATGCAATATAAGCGGATGACTAGACTAATTTTAAATGACATGGGCTGTCATACAGATTGATCAGGGAGCACATCTGAGCTCTTGCTGTAATGGGCAACAATTCAAATCAAGATGGCCAGCTAGTCCATTCAGACTTGTGTGGACAAGAAGAAACCAAGAGGTGACCATGGGATCAGGGCACAGTTACACAAGCCTATTTTCTAAGTTTGATACAAACATCATGTAAATGAGACGAGATCTTAAAGCCAGACCCTCAGCCACTGCATTTATTGTCACAGTGACACAGAAGAGCCCTAAAGCTGCCTCAGAAGAAGAGCTGGCATTTCCCTTGTAACTTGTGCACACATGAAGCTACTGTAGCTGGACCTTGTAGGTGAAGTTAAAGCACTCTGGAAGAGGTTTGGCTTGAGAGTTTAGAACATTTTTTAAAGGTCTTGTTAGATTAAAGCACACCCATAGCATAGGATATGACTTTAAAACCTTACTAAAACACAGAGGTTTTTATCAACTTCATCTACCCCAGCTTTTACATTAAGCTTCCCCCCACCCCATGCACCCTCCTGACACCTTCAGCCGGTGGAAGCTGGCATGTGACCCAGCAGGGCTGGCAGATCCAGAAAAAGCGGTAAATGGGTATCGTTGGTATCACTCCTCCCTTCACTGATCCTGACCCTGTCTGCTGGCCCTGGCAGTATATCTTTCCCAAGCTGAAGAGACTTCACACACAATTTTTCCAGTTTCCAAGAAAATCCCTGGCTGCATGTAAAGTGACAGCAAATAAATAGTAATATTTGGTCAAAAAAAAACCGAAGCTTTGATTCTTCTCAATCAGATCATTCAAGCTACGATGGGTAGTCAAAACACCACACAGCAGAAGGACTGGGTACCAAGCGGAAAGCTATTTTTAAAAAACTGCTGCTAAGAAGCTGCTAAGAAGTATGTTGGCTCTTTGGGAATAAAAAACATTATCTTATGAGACATGTCATATTACAAGATCATTCTGACAGCCCAAATGCAAAAAGGATGAACAAGCCTGGCTGGACCCAGATCCTACAGTCGCTGCCATGCACAACCGGTTGCCATAGTAACCAAGGTCAGATGCTG
This sequence comes from Phoebastria nigripes, assembly GCA_035582835.1. Classification (NCBI taxonomy): domain Eukaryota; kingdom Metazoa; phylum Chordata; class Aves; order Procellariiformes; family Diomedeidae; genus Phoebastria; species Phoebastria nigripes. The sequence goes on along the minus strand of JAYKAV010000300.1, from coordinate 1,881,490 downwards.
TTGCCTTGCATGAGACTAATACCCCTCATGGAAAGCCTGAAGCAAGCAGAGGAGATATGATTGCCACCTCCTATTCAGGGAGAAAATGTACTCTCCACAAGAACTGATTTGCCATTGTGCAGGTGTTTCAACTAAAGCCAGTCAGATGTTTACCCCTGGCTCTGTTTGCCTGACCAAAAGTAGCCTTTTTTGTAACTGAAGAACCACATCAAATGCTTTCAGGGCTTTTATTTAGTTTTGGTTTTGACATTCCAGGTTTTCATTGGTATTGAAAATATTGAAAATCAAATATCAAAAGTTTGGTGTTTTCACGTATTTCCCTCTTTCTTTCCTTTTATGAATTGAACCCAAGAAAAAGACTAAAAACTTTTTTTTTTTTTTTTGGTTAAATTTTATTTTTCCCCCTCCTATTTTTGTTTGCCAGTCTGGAATTGTTATAAAACATCTTGAGACTGGGATGAATACAGACTATCAAAGAAAGAAAAAAGAACAAAACAAACAAAMAAAAAAGGCATTTTCTGTATTTCCATCACTTTGGAATTTCAGAAGTTGGAGAAGATTTTAAAAGACACAGAATGGCAAAAGAGAAAAGAAATTAAAATGAAAAGGAAACTTCTGTTCTTTTGATAGCTTTCATTTTATTGCAGTTGGTAATAAAAACAGGTTGGAGGAAAAGGTACTTTGTAAAAACTTTAAAAAATGAAGAAAAGACAGAACACTGTGGACTTCAAGTCACCTTGACATTTAAATTATTTTGTGACTCTTTTTTAAATTGTTTTCAACCGTCACTAGCTACAATATTTTTCATGTGAATGCAGTGTTCTCATTTGTGTTTCATACCATATGCAAGATTTCTGGGTATTTTCTGAATTTATAAAAATACTTTTWATATTAAATAGAGGCCCTTTAATCATTAACTCATGCAAATAACAGATTTCTTTTTAGGGAGGAAGTCAGAAGTGTCTGAATACGTTATCTGGAAGTTAGTAAACTGTGTAAAAACCTGACAAGAAGCAGTGAGACACTTGTCAGAACTTCCCATGAATAAAGTGTCTTCCCTGCTAAGTCTCCTCAGAAAAAGGAATCCTTGTAGGATGCTTCTTCCTCAAGAGAAGGCTATCCTGCAAAATTGGGCTGGACCCCTGCTGGGCCAGCATTCTCCACAGCATTGCTTGTGAAACCTCAGGCAGGCCATGGCAATGCTGTAGGTGACATGCATGAACTTTCTACTTGTGACCCTTTTGCCCAACAATGTGAATAAATCTAGTTGCACAGCCATAAAGCAGCCATTTGTGAGTAAAAATTTGAAAATCTTTGTTTCATATTGATACTATAAAATCTATATAGAGCATCTGGGATAAATCTTTCAAATTAATTTTGTGATAAATCTTAAAATCAGTCAATCTCAGGGTCCTAAATTACTGAGCTGCTTTTGCAAATTTTGCCTTTGCCTACTCTGTTTCTCAGAGGACATAGGCTTTTTAATGCTCTTCGAGCTCCAAAAACTTCAGCCTTAAATCATCAGGATTTATTACAATATGGAAACCTGGATCCCACTGTTGATCTTACAATGTAAATCAAGGCTCAATGTCAGTTTGTTCTTGAGGCCACTTCGGCAGAGATGTATTTGTTCTGACTGTTACGGTTTCCTGTAACTGGCCACTCAAAATTAAGCTGAAGGGGAGATATCYGGCATGTTCACATGCAAAAAATTCTCGATTAAAGGTTTGCTTGAGCAGTGATGTAGGAGGGGAAAAAAAAAAAAAGCATTGTAGCAGTAATGATGTGATGAGCGTGGGATTACTTCTGAAATATTTGGTCTGGCCAGAGACAGATTCAGCAATTTCCTTTAATATGAGAGCATTGGATTACCTTGGTGCGAGCAGCTTGTCAGACCTCTTCAGACCTGTGATGGGAGCTCACCCGAAAGAATGAGATTTGTACAGCTTGTGCTTCATGAACTCGTCTGAGAAGATGAAGGCTGGCAGGGTGTAGGTTCTTCTGGTGAATAACTGATTTCTTTTTCAGCTCATTGACTGGGAAAAAAAATCAATGAAAACATTCATTTTGGGTTAATCTGACAAATGMTTAAAAGTTCAGCTTTTCCACCAAGAAAGATATTAGCAAAGAATGTTCTCAGCCTACAAGGCAGCTGAAAATTTAGCCAAGTGGAAGTAAAAGGAGTATTTGATAGAGTTCTGTTCTCTTTTTACTAGCATAGTATTAAGTATATGTGTATCAAATATAATGTTCATCTCATACCAGGTTTTATAGTGACAATAGTAGAGAATTTATTTTTATTATCTTTCCTACGTCATGATAGGAGCATATAAAATGTCAGCTTTGTCAGAATTAGTCTTGCAGCACATTTCAAAGAAGTGGAACCAATTTTAATAGGATTTTTATACATTTCCGTTCAGATGAAATGCAGCTTTTTAGAGAAAAACAAAAAAGAGTCAAAACCGAAGACTTTTGCAATTTATTTCTGTGCTCTATTTCTCTCTCTCCACCAAACAATTGCCTTCAAGAGGTATTTTGCTTTTAAATATAGATACCGTCACTGACATGGAAGGGGTCTATTAGTTTTAAACGGTCTATTAGTTTTAAACTCATAGAAGCATCTAAATGTAAAACAAAAGCAAACAAATGAAAATTTATTTGAACATGGAATGTAACAACACATTTAAGGGAGAAAACATGAATGCATTCCACTACCAGGAAAGGTGTCTCTGCTAACCTCCAGACCCAATGACAAGTAGCACAACTTGGTTTTGCTTTGGTAGGAGTTGCTTTCTTTTATTTCAGAGTTTAATATACTCACCAAAACTCAATTTTCAAGCCCAGCTGCTGAACATCAGAGGCCTTTTCAGAAACTTCAGTAAGGTTCCCATGATGTTGGTCCAGCTAGTGCTACAAAAATATCCCCACACTCCAGAAGCATTTTACTTTCTCCCACAGCACCTTGACAGGTGTGGTTATTGTAACCTAAGTGTCTTCTTCAGCACCTTCCAGCATAACTGGGCTCTGAGACAGCATGAGAAAGCCAAAGAGAAACTGAGAAGTAGATGACCTGGGAGATGCTGCTTTCTTGCCCACTGCACAGTTTGGGGCACCTTTTGCTCAGCACAGATTATGGTCCTGACTGAGTGCTGGCTCCAGCATGAGGATCCATGCCAATACACTGAGGCACATAAGTGTCCCATTTTCAGCAGTCAGATAAAAATCAGAGACTCAATGTGGAGCTGAGGGATCAGCAAGGAGAAAAGGATTTGGAGGACAAAGTGAGTAGGTTTACACAAATTCCGTTAAATGTTGCTACCAGTGAAACAGACAGTGATGAAGAGCATAGTTGCTGAATCAGGATAAACCCTACCAAAAATACTCAAAAGAGAAAACCATGAATCGATATTTTCTTCTTTAATCTACTTCCAAAATTTGTTTGGGGGCTGTCTGTAACAAAAAAATAATTTCTGTTTTCCTGATTGGCGCTGTGAGAACAACCACTCAGGACCAAACAGAAAATAGCTCCATAATCTCGGAGGTAATTGTGGTCTTGCTTTTGCAGAGAACAAAATGCCAGATTATTCAGGGCTACCATGAGCCTTCATCCAAGATAAAGCAACTAGATTTTACCTAGGCTCCCATTCCCTACCACCACCCACTCACCAAACTCGGTGCGATGCAGTGCCCATGTGAATCAGGCAAGGAGGGGGACCCGTATTTCATGCTGTTAGCGGGGCAACCTTGCAACTGCTTATACATATTTCTCCCCCCTCAATATTCATTCACGGATGGGGCATTGGAGAAATCTTGGAGCGGCACAGGCATGAGAAGCAATAGAAGTAGAAATCCATTACACTGGGGAATTGAATAGCCATTTTGGATAGCTGGTCAGGCAAAATAGATAGTTAGGCAAAAAATCTTTCTCCTGGATTCCCATTGTGCGAATTTCAGCATTAATGTGAAATTTGAGCCAGAGAACCTTCCACAGGTGTCTACTCTGGTCTGAAATCCTGAATGTGTGGGCCAGGGTGTTCAAAATGAGGTGGCCACTGCAATGTACATTGCTGGAAGCCAGGTGGGTCTCCCCACACACAAATGCAAACGGTCGGGAAGTCGCTCCCTGTTTAACAGCAGTCCCCAGAGGCATGGAGGGAGGCAGGACATCTGGAGCAGGACGAATGCCCTACCCATCAGGGCTACACCAACAGTAGAGGTGACCAGGGCATCTTCAGTTTCTCCACATGTCACGCCGACATACTTCTCCAGCACTACGTTCACTTTAGAAACATTTATGTTTACAGACTTGTCACCGAGTGGAATACATAGGAAAGCTACTGCAGACACCCGATAAGAGCTCCAGTTTCCAGAAAACGTGGGATTCAAAGGGAGTGGAGCTGACTGACAAGCAGCTTCTGCAGCCAAAGAATTTCTGCAATGCAGAGGAGGGAAGGGGCAACAGTTCAGACCGCGGACCTCCCTAGATTTGCTTTGGCACAGACTGCTCTCTCAGCATCTTCCCTTTCCCTGTGCACAGACAAAGGCTGTGCAAAATGCCGGGAGGAAGATAGGAGGTACTGCGAGGGAAATGGGAACTGAAGTCCTTCGTGTCCGTTGCAGCCCTAATAGGAACAAACCTCCTCCCATTCAAATATTCAAGGCTTTCTCTGCTCTGGCTGTTTGCAGGGGTTTTGCTAAGTGGCAGCCCCATCCATTTTAACATAAAAATGTAGCATTGCTCAACTTGTCTTTATCAACAAGTGCCACTTTGACAAATGCTTTTGATAAGCCTTAAAAATACTGAAAAATCACACCAGAATGATGACAGAGCCCATCACCCTGACTGGCATGGTAACAAACACTGCTGAAAGCCACAGTGTTTCCTTACACTTATAAACCCTGGAATAAGTGTAAATCCTACTAAACACACACATTTTCTACGTTTGCATTGGTTCCCTTCAGCTAATTAACCTGCTTCATTTGTAATAAATACTTGTACAACTTCCCAGGCAGCAGTGCATTCTGTTTAATTAAAAATATTTTCAATATTGCACAAGCCAGCTTCCACAACAGTAGCAACTGTGGGTTTAGAGTCATTGTGTTTCAATATTTTTCTTTAATGAAGTAATGCTGAAATGTTCGTAGTGGCTGGTAGTTAAACTGTTTATAAAAATATACTGTTCTTACAAACAAGTAGATCTCAGATATTGTGATCCATGCCTTTGTTTCACAGTGCTCCTCCGGACAAATTTGCAGGTAGCAGTAAAGAGTAGAACTCAACTGAACAAAACATTCAGCTGCCATAGTGATGAAAGCAGCAGGAACAGAAGGCAATAAAATGAGCTTTGATAAATGAAAAAGCCTGCACCCAGAGAGAAACATGAACAAGCACCTGACGACATGGAGATAACCAAGCAGCCAAAAACCAGCGCATTAAAGCAGACTTACTCTTTTTTTCAGTCAAGTCCTCATACTGACAAGTGCTTCTGGGAAGGCAGATTGCAGAAAAAAATGCAGGTGAAAAGTCAAAGTAAACTGGAATCCTACCAAAGATTTCAGAGTCGGCAGAGAAGGGTCCATGCTAAGATCCCCAGCCGCACAGAAGAACTTCTGTATGAAAAATAAAATTTGAAAACCATCAGTTAATAAACATAATGAATATAAAGAATTTTCCTAGCCTAGCAAGTAAATATTTTCATGACTTTAAACTAGAAATTAAAACCTGGAATTGCCAGATATCAGAAAAAAAATCAAAATGCTTTATCATATCTTTTTTTTGCCAGAATTTTTTAAACATTTTGAGGAAACTCCAGAGATATCTAAAAAGTTTATTTTGAACTTATTTTACTGACAGACTTTCATTTAGGAACGGCCTTTGATTTCAAGGGTATTTTTTAAAGTGCTTTATGTATCATGATATAATTTCGAATAACATGTTTAAAGGACCTGAACAGTTTTCTGCAACAATGTCTCCCTGGAGAATTTCAAGGTATCTTAATTAATTTTTTTTCCTGAACCAAAATGAAACCAGATTTTCCAAAAATCAGAATGGAGAGTACAATGTTACTGAAAAAAAGACATTAAAATCTCCATAACTATAAGGAGAAAAAGGAGATTTCCATACATGTTTCCCTCTTCTGACACAGATCTCATCCTGCCTCAACTTCTGCAAAGCCTCCTACATGCTTTAAGAATGGAGAGGTTGGTTCCAGCACTTGGCTACATTTCCCTTGTTTTCAAGGGACATGCACCTGAAAGCTTTGAATGCTCTCTGATCTCTCTGTAGACAGAAACATGTATCTTAAACAGACATGTGCAAACAAATTCGTAAACCTTCCCTGCAGACTATGTGCATGAAAGAACTAGCTTCTACCCACATTAATGAGTTAGAATTTATTTTTCATGCCCAGTAATCCTGCCATGTGAACCCATATAAAATGAGGTCTCTTCCCAGTGGTCTTCTATGTAAGAAAGAGAAAACCCTAAAAAAAACTCGTTTATCAATGCAGTTGACTGCATAACTCCACCATAAAGCCTGAAGGAAAGGGGAAAGACAGCTTTCCAGAGCCCTGCTGTATGATACAAAAGAGCTGGTTCTGAGCTCGGTTATAAAGTGAAGTATCAAGAAACACCATCTAATTGCTGGAGTTGGAATGGTATAAAATCCTATGAGATCAAAATAAGACCTAGCCTGCACATGTTTATTTAAATCACCTAACACCAGGTAAATTTAAACTGTCTAATTTTAATATATATGTACTGCCATTTTAGATACTAAACTATTAAATGACCCACACTGACAGAGCTGGAAAAAGCGTGAAAGAGGCTAAAAGCCTGAAAAATATTAATCCATTAGTTTATCAGCAGGGATGTAAGAAATGAATATTCATGTAGTAGATAATATTTTTGTGAACAGATTAACAGGTGGAGATAGGTGCTCGCTTCTGTATTTAATTTTCACTCTTTCTCAAATGAAAGAATAAACTCATATCTATGCAGACTTCTTCAAAAATACATAAATTAAAAGTCATTCTGGCCAGTACATTAGCTTAGATTGCGTGCTGTTTGGCTAGTAATCATCTTTTTGTGTTTTTTTTCCACTTTCCGTTATTTGAAGATCACCAAGCACACACTAAAACCAGTATAGTATCAGTAATACCAATAAAAATAACAATATGTAATCAAGTAACAATAGCTAATCCAGAGTACCCAGCCTTAGCAGTCTTCCTAAATTTGCAGTCACCTTTTCTAGAATTTTTTGAAATTATTTTTGGATGACAGAAAAAGGAAAAGCTGCATATAAAGGAAATAGAAAATAAAAGCACATCGTCTGCTCCAAGCACACTGTTCCTAAAGTGAGAGAAAGGGAAAAAGAGAGGAAATTTTGTTGTTCTGACCTCTTAAATATGTAGTAAATGCATCAGGACGTGCCACATAATAAATGAAATACATTTAAACAGAAAGTGACTGGTTTTAAGTTAAAGATATTTTTTTAAACATGTACCTAAACTCTTTAGATAACTAATCTCAGGGAAGTRCTGGCACAAGGTGATCTGCTGATCAAGAAGAAGGTGTAAATAAAGAGTCAAATACCTCACTCATTGTAATGTCTTGCAGAGTAATATGAAACAGGAAAGTGGGATGGAGCTCAGTAACCCAAACAAGAGTATGGATGCTGAAGAAATGCAAGCACATATTAAGGGAAGATTATCTGCAAAACTGAGTGCAAGAACAAAACTTTAGGAATGACAAACTACAAGCAAGACCCCTTACTGCCATTTGAGCTGCTCTGAGATTTTCATAAATAGTAATGGCAAGAACTAGGTCACTCTGTTGATGATACCATGTAGATTAAGGCAGGCAACCAAAAGAAGGCTGATCTCTTACCATCTTTGGCATTATTCCCCTTCCAAACTTTATTTGTACACCATTTAGACTGTATATTTTCATGCCAGGTATTTCTTCTCAAATTGCATGGCACTGTGCTCAATGGGGTTTTAACTCACTTGACTTCTCAGGCAACATCACAGTCCCGGTCATGAGGTATGTGTCTGCACCAATGTTCTGATTCCCCTTCAAAGCATATGGGGGTAACGATGGCTCTGCTGTCCTCACCAGTAAGTTGTTTTGTTTGGATAACTGGGGTAATGGCTGCAGAGAGCATCAGCAAAGGCACACTCACTTGGGATTTTGGTTCTGCTGTGACACAAGTGAACAAATATTGCTATGTAACTAAATACAAATAACCAGGGTTTTTTTAAAGGAGCTTGCTTCCTTTGCATACCAGGCCTCACACCAAGAGACTTGTGATTGTGTGCAGGATTTAGACTAAGTCATGTCCTCTTCATACATAGGTAGCTTTTTGTAAACCCATTGACATTTGTCTGAGAAATGGCTGCACCAGTAATAAAAGAAACATGTAGTTGTTGAATAATTGTGGCTAAATACTGTCGTAAGAACAGGCCACTTTCAGAAGAGACCCTATCCCAAATTACACTTGGTCATCACTTGCAAGAGTATGTAGTAGTTTCATATTTTATGAACTAGATTTTCTTTAAAATATGCCATGATTTCCTGATTTGATTTGTGTCTTTCCAGATATCGCAACTTCTAATGTTTTTTTTTTTTTAGAAAAGCCACTCATATGTATAAGATGAAAGACAGCTACCTACATCCTTACATCTTCTCCTGTTAGTTTTACACCCTACACCAATGCAAAGCCAGAGATCCTTGTTCTCATGTTCTTCTGTATGTTTCCTGTATTGCTTTTTGGGACCCTCAATTCATTCTCACTAGGAACGCATTGCCTTCACCAGCCACCGCTCGTTTTTGAAGGCAGATGGGAGAAGTGTTATTTTCTGTAGAGTATGTACTTCACTCTTCTAACTGCATCGTGAGAAGGAGCTTCACAAGCATTATTGTTAGCCGTAACTGCTGTAGGAAAGCATTGGTACCCTGCAAGCAAGAGGCAAATTTCACTTCAAGAGTCTGACACTAAATCTTTCTGAATTACCACCACCACATTTACCCTGCCCACAGATCCCACAGACACCCTCCAGTTCCCTCTGAGAGAATGGGGCCAGTCACACACCTCCCACCATGCTCCTCTGCAAGGAGGAACAGCCAATATTATTCTGTCATAAAGATCGTCTCTCCAGATTAAATCCAAGATGAAGGACCTAAAAAACAGAAAATCTCAGGAAAAGTGGCACTAGGGTTTGAGCAAGCTATAAATTCAGGTCATTTTGAGTAATGAAAGTATTTTAAAGACCATGCTCAACTACCTATAAACCTGAGATTATTTTTACCTTTCAGGTTAGAGTCTTTAATGAGAAGCAAACTGAGAAAGCACAAGGATAATATATGGTGAAAAATTAGGTATATTACTGAGACCAGTAGGGACATTTCAGAGGTGCAAGCAGAAATCACAGTGCTAAAACAGGGAATCATTTAACTCTCCTCTTCTGTACGTCTGTGCTCAGTTACTGCTTCTAAGAAGTCCTGCACCTTTTCCTCAAGTGATTTGAGCAACAGTACTTTGCCTTCACTGTCTCTTACCAGCCCCCTGCACGCTTGACAGGCTGGTCAACTAGTGCACCAGAGCACAGCTCTTGGAGCAATAGCCCGAGCTCTGCACCCACCTCAGACCACTCGTCTATCTGGGTGCTGCCCCCAGTACAGAACCAAATGAAACCACCAGTGCTTCCAACCCCAGACCTGCCAAGCTTAGCTTTACTTAATTATGTAAGTGAAGTTAAATTTCCCACTAGAGAGGGAAGAGATATCTCCAACTTTATTTTGTAAAGGGAGAAACTGAGACAGACCCAGTTGGTGTGTTGGAGATCATCCCTGACTTCATGTCTCCAGCTTTCACCCACAACCACCCTTCAGTCCTGCAGCCCTTGCAAGGAGACATCCCTAGAAATATTCTGAAGAATAATTAGCTATGCGCTGTACTGAATCCCCTCTAATGACAATGTACTGGCCAGGGTCAATACATTATCTCTCTGAATTCAGAACAAAAAAAATATCAGGAGCCACATACCAAAACCGATTAGCTTATGGAATTTGTCTGTGGTCTGAAGACATATACTGTTAGAGGCCAGCTGGGTTGTGCTGTTATTCTCAGATTTATAATGAATATGTATAAATTAATGGCAATTTCACATAACATAAAGCAGAATAATGCTTTGTATGATGTAACTGCCATGTAGGCTGTACTAGCCATTAGGTCTGATCAGACATGACTTTGTTTTCTTCCTATTGTTCAGTCCTCACAGGTAACCTGAGATACAGCATGCAAATATTAATTAAGGGACACATATTTGCCCAGGAGCTGCAGCAGAAGCCTCTGAAGATGCGGCATTTACAAATGGACCTGGAAAAATATTTCAACCATAGCACAATAAATTGACCAGCTTTATTTACAACACCTTTTACTCATTCATTACCTCCTCAAGAAGATATTAAGGAATGGATCTTTAATGCAAACAAGGCCACAAATTCTTACTGCAAGCTAAGCAGAGAGCGGTGTACACAGCTGAGAGAGTGAATCTGCAGCCAAGAGTGTCGGTTGTCATTACTGGAGGTGTTTCGCTAGGAAAACAGAGTTTAACTCCTTTTTCCCTACTTCTGTCAGACCAATGTCTGACAGCGTGGCACACCAGAACATTTTATAACACCAAAGGCACATGCTGGCGCATTTTGTGTACAACCGATGCAGAATGAATTGTTACCATCACGTGCTTCATGCATTTCTGTTCAAAATACTGTCATAATTTCTGTAAAGGACAGTATTATTTTGAGTCCTACAAAGAATTTAATAATCTCTTCAAAATTTGATCTGTGGCTTCCAAAATTAAACTGTGGTCACTGGATAAATGCTATATAGAAATGTCAAAATTTTCCTATTTAAGCAATATTTGTTAGAATCTCAGATTCAGCTGTGATGTATCAAAGTGCTTTTGCGCTTTTGCAAGTCTTTTGGAGGTTTTTGCTTAAATTGTGAAGTGTGCCTCAAATTGCTAGGGGAAAACATTAACATTGAATAATTTCCAAGATGATTTTGACCTGAAATTTATCTAGGCATTGCTAGGTCTGCTTAGATGCTATGTTTCAAACAAACCACAGAACGAAGTTCTCTGATTTCATCTATATGCAATAATCAAAAGAAACAGCTTCCTTTACTCACAAAATGATAAAAGCGGTACAAACACAGACCTTAAGCAGATTTTGCTTAGTCATAATTTAATGTGATTGATACTTAGAGTACATTGATTTGTTTGAGTATCTTCTACTTCTGCCAAGCCACGATATTTTCTCCTTTAACTGTCTGAAATTTTTCAGTTGAAAGCTTTGGTGAAACTTCATATTTTATATCAAAATACACCCCAGATTTTCTCTCTGAAGCACACCTGATAGAGGTGTGCTCACCACACTGCTCACTGATGTCAGTATCAAATGATGAATAAAGCCTGTACCACAAATGGTGGAGCCATTCACATTCATTTACTTTGTGCTGCGAGCATCTGCCTCAATTCACGTTTTCAAATTAATGTGTTATTTTTTGCACATCATTTGTTACTGCTGTCACCTTGCAAAACAGAATAGTGATTCCTAGACAGGACAAAAGCAGATGTACTGTATTTCATAATTAACTCTACTTATATACACCGAAGTGTACTTATATAATATTAATGCAGTTTTAATATAAAAATACGCTATCACTCCTTTCCAAAAATTGTGCATAGGTTTTCAAAAACTTCTTTTGGAGGAAAAACATATTCTTCTGTGAAGCGGGCTTTATTCTACCATTTTGTTTTCTAGTTTTATTTTCTTAAGATCCTTTTACCCTTTCACAAAAGGGGATTCAGTGTGTGAATTCACTGTGCAGATTAACCTTATATAATGTACAACAAAATTTTACACTAAACCAAGAAATATTTCCTCATAATTGAAGCAAGTAGTGGGCTAGAGGTGTAGTCCACAAATCAAGATTCAGTTCACATTAACAATGTAGAAGGGTGCCGAAGAAATATGATATAGCCACTTAAGTTATTTGCACAGTATGTTAAAAGACAGCCTCAAGCACCCACTTAAAGTTGCTAGCCTGACAGCTGAGTCAACGCTTTGGATTTTCTTGGCAGCTAATCAAAGCACGTGGAGAAGTGAAATAGGTAAAGGACTGGACACCATGGAAAGAGCAGAATGGAGATGAAAAGATTGAAGAGGACTTGCTTGTTATTAACCCAGGTAGGTTACAGTCTCATTACTCACTCCAATCACACTGCCGTTCTGCTTTCCTAAATAATGAGGAGAAATTAGGATGATTACGCTCCAGTAACTTCTTGATAAAGCAATTCCACTCCTGAAATGAAAAAGCAATGAGGAAAATTGAGAAAAACAAATTCCTTTTTTTGTTTGTTTGTTTGTCTTTGTTTCTCTCTATTTTTCATTCTTGCAAAGTTCAGTAAAAGCATAGAGCAGGGATTCATGGACCATCCATAAGTAGAAGAGAAGTTGTGACAGTCCACTTTTTAAAAACAGAGCCTCTAGTTTTTAAAAACAGAGTCTCACATACTCAGTATTGCATACAATGGGAGTGGGAGCACATTAATTGTTATTTTAATCCTATGTACGTATGTACCTATGTACCTGGATCCCTTCAAAAAGTATTCCTGGAGGTCTACATTGAAGCTGTAGACCAAACTTGCATACACCCAGGGTAGGCATGCTCCCACAGCCCACCCTTGGTGAGCGCCTCAGGGGACCCACACGACTTGGGAGGAGAGGTTTGTGACAGCCAGGGCCTGTGCAGGGGGGGTATGTGTGCATCTGTGTGTGCGTGCAACTGTGCATGCATGCACGTGTGCGCGCAGGTGGGATTTACCTTCTTGGGATTTACTATAGAAGGGTCTTTACAAGTTTATAGGTTTTTCCTAATGTTTTATAAGTGTTTATTATTGTAGTTTATCTGTTACATTTCTGATATTGATCCTGAATGTATAGTTCACTGAGCTGCTGGTTAATTATGTCTCATTAAGATATCAATAAATCACTGCAATCCCGAGTTAGTGTTTCGAACTCAGCATTTCTTTCCCTATGATACTCATTATGTTCTTTTATCACATAGGAAGGTCTCGTTATTTGCCAATATGGACACTGAGAATTTCTAATATCCATGTCTTTGCCATCTTCAGTGTATGAAAAATAACTGAAATAAAAAACAGAAGTGTTTATATACTAATTTACAAATAACATTTCTAGATGTTATTCATGCAAATAAATCCTCAATCATTAGCAGAGGGATGTTAATCTGAACAGATCAAAGAGCAGGTCATTGCTCTCACAGTTCTTAAGCCAGCTGTATATTGATAGGCAAGAGGTCTAGGGTTTGGGGTTTTTTTCCCCAACTAATATTGTTGAATATTCATTACATAAAAATGAGCAAAAATAATGCTGTATTATTTTTATGGACTCATAATTACTTTTTCAGGAGAAGAAAGTCCTCYTCCTCCAAATCAGGCAAGGATAGCAGTGCTGTAATTCTCTTCCCTGGACTTTTTCACAGAGGGAGCACCCTTTTCACGGTGGTTTACATGATGATAAGGTTCCTGCTTGTAAGGTAGACAAGTTTATCCCTAGAGCAGCAAATACTTAGGCAAGATACTTATTGTGGTTTAACCCGGCAGGCAGCCAAACACCACCCAGCCGCTCACTCACTCCCCCTTGGTGGGATGGGGAAGAGAATCGGAAGGGTAAAAGTGAGAAAACTCACGCGTTGAAACAAAGACAGTTTAACAGGAAAAGCAAAAGCCGCGCATGCAAGCAAAGCAAAACAAGGAATTCATTTGCTACTTCCCATCAGCAGGCAGGTGTTCAGCCATCTCCAGGAAAGCAGGGCTCCATCACGCATAACGGTTACTTGGGAAGACAAACGCCATCACTCCAAATGTCCCCCCTTCCTTCTTCTTCCCCCAGCTTTATATACTGAGCATGACGTCACATGGTATGGAATACCCCATTGGCCACTTGGGTCAGCTGTCCTGGCTATGCTCCCTCCCAGCTTCTTGTGCACCTGGCAGAGCACGGGAAGCTGAAAAGTCCTTGACTAGTAGACTACTTAGCAACAACTAAAAACATCAGTGTGTTATCAACATTATTCTCATACTAAATCCAAAACATAGCACTATACCAAATACTAGGAAAAAAATTAACTCTGTCCCAGCTGAAACCAGGACAGTATCCACCCCTTATTCTACACCATCTACGTCATGCCCAGGTCCCACACTATCCAATACATTCTCATTACCCACCACCACCCTTCCCATCCTTTGATATAATACACAGATATCATTCCCTTAGTCTATGGACCACCCCTGTGAAATGTCTGTAAAATGTCCATAAATGTCCACAAATGTCCACTGAGTTCATTTAGTCCATGACTTTGGGCTCCATTGTTATGGTGGTCACTCAGGTCAGGAGAGGTGGTGTGTGGCGTGGAGGTACTGGGCACCAAAGCCAGCTCAGGTCGGGTCACTGCTGTGCTTGCACTGCTTCTTGTAAGGCTTCTCCTCCATTGGTTCAGGTGGTTCCTGCTATAGTAACTCCTATAACATGCAACTCCAATCATGGGTTACAACAATTTAAAGGTATATCCATTCAATCTCCACCCCTGGTCCCTTTGGGCCAGGTTATAGAGTTTAACGTTGCAATGAACTCATGCTGCAGCATGGACTTATCCACAGCCACAGATGCTTCCAGGTGTACCTTCTCCAGTGTGGACTTATCCTTGGGCCACAATCCCTTCAGAGGCATACCTGCTGCAGCACAGACATAACCACAGCCACAGACGCTTCGAGATGTATCTGGTCAGGCATGGGCTTATCCACAGCTACAGACACTTTGGGGTGTCCTGCTCCTGCATGGACTCATGCACAGGTCACAGTCCCTTCGGCTCAAGTTCACACTGGAGTTCCAGCCTGCCCAGTACAGCAGCACAGAAACAGCAGCGATGCCCTGGCCATCTGCCAGCCCARGYGCATKGCCATTGCTGTTATCAAAATGTTCCCAGGCACAGCACAGTAAGATGATAAGCAGTACAGCGAGCAGTGAAAGCAAAAAGCAGCCACTAACGAGCACTAGACTCTAATATACAGTAAGGCAAGCAAGCCGCATGGCAAGCACGGGAGCCTGCTGATTAATAGCTAAACAGAAATAACAGCTATAAATTCGATCTAGCACATTCCACATTCCAGTCAAACCTGTCCTGTACCAGGACAATACTTCAACTCTGTTGTCTGTTATTGCAACTCTGTTATTAAAAAGAAGGGTCTTTTCAGTGGTCTTCTGTGCTTAGATTATTACGGTTTTGGAACCTGTGATCACTTCTTGCTATATGTGCATACAGTATTTAACACAGTAGGGACCCTAAAGATTGCCTGTTACCTAAAAATTGGTTCTAAACAATTCACTCCAGTAATTCTCCCTGTTTCTCAGGTGAAACACAGGCGGTCACAGACAAAGCCGCTGCTCCAAGGCTCCTCCGTTGGCCACGCATCAACAAAGATGACCTGCTGTGTTTCACAGGCAAGAGTGGTCTCTCTGACCCAGCTTGAACAACAAGTATTTGTGATAAGGCACAGTGTCACATGAACTCACAGACAAGAAAAACAGCTGCTCCCATGTGATTTCAGTACCCAGGTCATTACAGTTTCTCTTGTCATCAGTGCTTAGGAGCTTATTTTCATTCTGGAACTACCATTTTTGAGCTCCATTTCAAGACATACACTATTGCCATATATCTAGCAAACTTCTTTTTTTACCACTATTTCCAGTCCTTCTGCTGCTGGGGTTTGCACAGTTGGACTCAACTTGCACCTCTCTAGACATATATAAAAGCTCACAAAAGCCCATGAAGGAAAGACTTAAAAAGAGTGAAATAAAAAGTGAAAGGAGTTTCAGAAGGCCAAGGAGGAAATGAAAGTGAGGTCACAAAGCATTGTCACCTGAATCCAGAGCCCATGGGCAGTGGGACAATTTCAATGGTATACCAGCCTGGGATTTACTGTATGGCAAAGCAGCAGTTGGGTCAGAAGTAAAATTTAAACGAGTAAACCTGAAATTAATACAGAAACACATAAAGAAGAGGTATGAAAACTTGGTGGACTTCCTCCAAGTCTACTTTGTTTCAGAATTTTCCCATAGTAAGAAAATCCTTCTTTGAAGCTCCTGCAAGGTAAGTAGTGTCTTTGAGGAAGGTGTTAAAACCTGCTAATTGTCAAGACCATCCCTCCAGCTGCTCATTTCTAAACCTTCTGGCGTTTCGTAAAATAGACAAAGACAGAGCGAGCAGCGGAAAAAGCAGAGGGATAGCTGTGTTACAATCCTTGCTGATTTTGTTTTCAACCAGCAGCTTTTGAGAAGATTCCAGGTAGTGTATACTATACCCATTTTCTGTGAAAAAGATTATTGTATTCTTCTGAGCACTGTAATGCTCACCATCATAAAGGAAATAAAATCAACTTATCCAAAGCCTTTTGGCTAGTCTCTGACGTCCTCTTCATCACTTTTACTCCAGCCTGGCCTTCACTGGGCCCTCATTGGTTTTAGTGGGATCACAGCAGAGTAACCAGGAAGGAAATGCAGCAACTGCGGGGGTTTTTTTCTGCTTTGAGACCAATGGCAGCTGAAGCAGATATGATTAGCTTGTAGAAAATGTGAACTATTCTGATGCGATCTCTGGAGTTTAGGATAATAAAAGGCAAAGGAAATGTTTTTCTCTAATTATTTAGTGATACTCTGTGATGGGTTGTTGCAGTTGAACTCAACAGCCTCCTGCCATGAAAACTGCCAATCACAGCTCAGCTGATATTGAAGAGCTTAGTTCATTTATGTACTCATTCACTCCCCCAACTCAAGAGTCTGGGTTATGGTGCACAGACTTTCTCAAGAGAAATAACTAGTCTAAGGGGGAGGTTGCATTATTACCTCCAATTCTGTGGGTTTTTTTCAATTTGAACTATCGTGTTTGGCTAAATGAATTTATTCTAAGAATCAGCATCAGTCAAAACCTACTTGTCAATGCAACTTTCCTCACAGAATCCCAACATTAAAATTTTTTTTAAAAATCAGCTCACCAACAGGAAATGCTGATATATATTTACTTTATAAGATTTTGGATGGAGATAATTATAAAATGTTGCATTTATACTAACTCAGTTAAAACCTAAATGAGGAAATCTTACTCTGACAGATGTAACCAAGCCAGAAAGAGTAGAAAAATACATATAGATTGATCTGTAGCAAGCAGAAAGTCCTGGATGACTGATTTTATTTGGAGAACTTACACAGACAACACGAGCAAAAGGGTTCCACATCAAAAAATTTTATGTCAGGGTTCTTCGCCATTGTAATACTAACAGTGTAATTAAGTCCCACTCCTGCCCAAGGTTTCCCACATGTACAAACACTCAGCRCGTGTGAAGTATAGCATGCTTCTGGAGCATAATGGATCTGCTTTGCAAGTGCATTTCAGCTGAAGCGCACCAATTCAGCGAGTCTAACTCTTCCAAGAAGTATCAGAGGTACCACATGTGAAGGAGCTGGCTGATCTGAGCACACGCTGTAAAGACATTGTCAGACTTCCAGACGGACAGTCACACGGTGAGAGGCAAGGCAAAGAAGCACTGCACGGGGGTTTCTGCGGGGTTTCAGACCACCAGAAATCTCTCACCCAGATATATGGTAGCACTAATTACGTAATGGTTGCTAATATTTTCTAAGTCTGAAGCTGGTGTCAGTTGCCAGAAGTTCTGACTTCTAATCCTGGATCTTGTCCCTAGGGAACATAGGCTTTTCCATAAAGCCTTTTCAGTTTCACTCCGGTTCAGCACTGGTTTCACTGCACATTTCATTGCACATGGGGAGGAGAAAGCTGTAGGACTATAGGCTCTCACCGCACACCAACCAATCCTTGATGGTAAAAGTGGCTATGATTGCCTTCAGATGAACACCCCAACACAAAGAAAAAAGTCACACACTTTTCTTCTGGTTCATTGAACTGCTGGTTATTTCAAACATGACTGAATAGCTTGAACAAGCTGGAGGAAAGAGCTATCTCAGTCTTGCAAGTCTTCTCTCTCTCATCAAACCTGGGCATGAGGGCACGCTCTGGAGGGAGAGAGACAAGCCTGAATCTTGTCCAGTAGTAAAGGAAATTTACCCAGCTCTTGCTCAGCCAGGATGAGAGCTCCAGGGAGGAAACCCGTGTCTGATGTTGCCATCACCACACCTCATGGCTTGGCAGATGGTTGTTCCTCTCGGAGCAGACCATCAAGGGTCGAGCCCAGCGGCACTTTCAGAGCCTACTGGCTGGTGCTTTCACTGCACAGTGCAACACTCTAATCCCCAGATGTGCTCTCTTTTAAAGGCCAGAGATTTGCAGCAATTTGTTTCACATCCCTTGGGGATGTTTCTTTCACTGAGTGGCAAAGGCAGTTTTCAGCACTGCCTTCCCCTGGGGTAGCCATCCAAGTTCCCACTCCTGTCTCTTTCCTCATTCATACATATCACCCAAAAAGTCAGCATCCTCCAATGTCTTCCAATCTAACATTTAATTTCTTCCTGCAGATAGAGTAGCTATTTTTAATTTTTGCATAATGATCAGCTTATTCAGGAGTTTCATCTTTACTTCATTTTACTACTGTCTGACCCCTTTAGAGTCTGCCGTTGTTCCTTTGAATTCCTGCTGAATTATACATTTAAATCCATTCAGTTGTTCTTATAATTGTCCTTTTCCTTTCTAGTCGCCATGTTTTTCTGTGTCATGCTCCTTCTCTGAAATTTCTTTCTGGCCTGCCAAGTGACTTTGCTTTTCTAATGACTAGGCCAGGTTTAAGGTCCTTTCTTAATACACTATTTTCTGATTGCAGCCACTGATTTTTCTGATGTTCAGCACAATCAGCACAAAATATTTTAGCAGCCTCCCACAATAATCCCAATAATAAGGGACATCCGTCCTTAGGTTTCACTTCATAACACCTACAATAATCTGAGAACATCTGTAATATATTACCTGTTGCTCTGTGAACTGGAAGAACACTCTTCTTTCACAGAGAAGTGCCTAAAACCCAATTTGTTTCCTACAGCATAACCACTTACTTACCTTTTTAACATTCCCGTTTTCTTTCTTCCCTTTCTCCAGCCTGTTTCCCTTTTGTTCTACTCTTAAACATTGTGCATAGTAATATTCACCACCAGTCACATAAATTACAGAGTCTTTTTGCAAGTCTGACAGGAGTATTCAGGAAGATTGCTTCACAGAAGAAAAAAAGACTAGTCTGGTTTATACCCCCCCTGCCTTCTGCTCTCCAGTAGAATTTTATAAAAATTAAAATATTGTGGTACCTTGTAGGGAGAAATGAGCCAGGATCAAGAGTTAAAGAACACTTTTCTATTTGGTCTATCAGCGCATTAAAAAAAAAACCATAAAGTCACCCTTTCCTATTTCCTTCTGGTAAGTGTTTCTCTATTCACACCTGGATAATCCATTCATTTCTTTTACGGTTTTTAAAACAAAAACCAAACCCACTTTTTCTAACAAGATACCTAAATATATAAGCACCCACATAAATAGAGATGGGTACATTCTCACGTAAGTCATTCACAGCTACCAAACCATTGCAATAACTGGGAGGCCAGCCTTGCAGCAGACCACCAGGGCCACTGAGACACCACCACCTCCCTGGCCCTGGGGACCCTCTGCCATGCTCCCCAGTGACCTTCCCTACTCAACTCTTACATTGTTACAGCCCTCCAAACCCACACTTAACACTTTTCCCTTTGCACCCTTTTCTCCTGGGAACTATTTCCATTCATTCTTATAATGATTGGGATTTGGGGTGGGTGATTGTTTTCTTAAATCTTTATCAGCCAAGATGGTTAGAGGAACACTTGTGTTCCCCAATAGAGATACCACCTGGGTTTTTGACACTGACAAGACTTCAGCACACCAAGACATTCCCAGAAACAATAAGTTAAGTTCTGGGGGAATTTAGCATAAAAATCTTAGGACTTCAGGCAGCAGGAGAATAAGGTATTGATGTCCTAAATTTTGAGCTATATCCTGTCAAGGTCTCATTGAGCTGTGAGATGTGTCTCACCCCTTTTGCATAACTGACCGTAAAGCTTCATGAACCCAAGATGCTAAATTCCCTCATGCTCCCCTGACATCAACATCAGAGGTAGAAACTTGATTGTCTGAGAGTCAACAGAAGTTTGCAAGAAACCTTGTTTTCCACTTCATTAATGCTGTTTTAGAAAGATAAGTCAACACAAGAAAGAAGAAAATTCAGACTCTTTTTCATTGGGGTAATGCAAATTATCTCTTATTCCAATTTCTGCTACAGAGACCATCACTGTGCTATGGAGATAGTACTCTGCACCACCTTGTGTAAACGAGTCATAAGACATATAGAAGATAAYCTCCCACAAAAATCCAGCTTTGTGACTCTTCAGTAATACTAGTATCACCTGATTGAAGGCTATTATTTTTTGTTTGGTTTTGGATGAAATGTTTTGCAGGTTATTACTTGGGGACATTTTGGTGAGGTTACTGCAAGTTTACAAGATTTTTCAATGAAAAATTGTGAGTTTTCTTTCTAGAAGTCCAAATGTTCTCTGCTACCATTGCTAAGATTTGTATCCCTGTCTGTACAGTGCAGATAAAAATGCACAACCCTTCAGGAAATCTTTATGTTGGTCTGTTGTTTTGCCATGCAAATAAAGATTATATTGACCAAAAAAAATCGTTAAATGAGAGAGCTTTCTTTATTAGTGGTTGCATTACCCTATATCATTACCTATATATTATGTTATATAGATAGTTTTATATGTTACCTTAAATATATACCTTTATATTTCCTTTTATTACCTTACCACAGAGAAAACAGTTAAACTTCAATTTGGATCATGAATTTGGTAAAGTATGGTCTCCTGCTAAACGGAATGCAAGGACCAGCCTTCCTTCCTGCCCACAGGGAGTAGCAGTTCCTGGTGAGACAATCAGTCATGTATTGCTGAGTCCAGAGAGTGCATGACAATATTCAATGTCAAAAGTTTCTTAAATTGTGTCTAGCTTATCAGAGAATTTTAAGACAGGGGGAAGAAATATTAAGACATCACAATTGGGAGTAATGAAGGCTAGACAAGAGATCAGTTTGGACATGTTCATAGTCTTTCAAGAGAATAACAAAAATTAGAAATCTATTTATGGAAAGCAAGATTGTGTCTTCTTTTATGCCTACATGCAGTGGACAAATCTGGTAGACACACATTTCATACCTGCCAAGCATCGCAATTTATACAGGACTACTGTGTAGTCTTCTCTCTTCCTTGGGGAGCCATAGGAAGAACAAATCTTCCTGGAGGGTTTTGATCATGTGTTCAAGCACTTAAAACACTCAGTGAACCTAAAATTACAGTGACATTTTGTTCATTGACAGTTGTCTCAGCTCAGTATTATTAACACTACAATATTCAAAGCACTTCTGACAAAAAATGTCGTAATTGCTGGTAGTTTTTTAATGGTGGAGCCACTGCCTCATTTTTCAGCATAGATACTAACTTGGATAGCCTGGCAGTGTCCTAGTGCACTTAGAAAAGGAAAGAATATCAAGGCATCTGTGTAATTAAGAGTGATGGTCTTATATTGCAGGAGGGCTACTATTCCAGTCAGTTTGCTAAAGACTGGATTGGGAGTGCAGCTCTGTGTTTGCTTACCCAATAAACATCTGCACAGAAACCTGATGTTGTGGTTTGCCAGGAATTTTTACTAGAAGGGATCTGAAATATTTAGCAGTTTGATTAGTCTGTTTCTCTGCCCCAAGGAGTATATGGAAGTGTGTCATTTCTTATTATTTCAGCTACAGTTTTTGTATGTCCTTATCTAGGTGCTGATCTGGCAATTCAGACAAACTCCTATGTAGCTTAAATAAGGTGCTGATTTGGCAGTTTAGACAAACTCATGCATATCTTAAATGGGACCCTGAGAATCTCCTAAAGTTTACTGATGCTTAAGAGCTTAGCTGCTAGTAAAGGTTTTTAGGAAAAAACTCTCTTCCCACAAAAGCCACTGGCAATTTTGCCACAAAATTCAATCAGCAGAAAAATTAAAACTATCTTTAGAGGTTTATATTTCTGTGTGGACTTTTACATTATCTACATCAGTTATGTTTGTTTCTGATTTAAGTCACTGAGAAGGGTCTTCATACATCAAAAGGTTATTTGCTTATTCAAATGCATGTATATTTTTGATGGATGAATCCTGAAGAAACACTGCTTTTGGCTTCTTTCTCTCACTTAGAGTCAAACAGGAATAATGTGGACTTCTCCAGACAAATTTCATGCATGGAGCTGCACTGAAATCTTGACTAGCAAGCCACTGTACCTAAATGTATCTGAGAAAGAAACCTGTAAGGTTATGGGTAGGATTCAATGCAATGCCACAACAAAAAGTTATTGTCAAGCAAGAAAGCTGATCATATGCCCACAAGTGCTTGGTGTGTGCCTGGATCTACTACTGCTATCAGCACATGGGTCCTGGGCCTCTCAAAATGATTCAGGTCTGTGGGAAAAGAGATCCTTGGACTGAGGAGCCACATGAGCTAGCAATCCTAGGAAACAAGTAATGCAGAGGGAATCTTATTTCACAGACTAGCCATGCAGTTTCCCTGCAACACTCTGGCTGTGGCTATTACTCACTGCTGTGCTTGTCAGTTCTGTCATTTTTGAAATGTGACATTTTCTTCCTTCCTTCCTTCTTTCCTTCCTTCTTTCCTTCCTCCCTCCCTCCCTTCCTTCCTTCCTTTGTTTCTTTCTTTCTTTCCTTTTCTTTCTTTCTTTCCTTTTCTTTCTTTCTTTCTTTCTTTCCCCAAAATACGCATCTCTGATGCAAAAAGGCATCTTTTCAAACTGCTTAGCAGTTCTCAATTCAAAATGAGGCATTTCAGTGAATGGGAACAATGCCTGCTGATACAGCATCAGGATCAAAAGTCATCAAGCACTCATCAAACATCAGCTGTTGGAGTAATGAAAAGATCCTTGGTTGAGACCAGTGTATGAGCTTGAAAATACTCTATCTTACTGAGCAGAGTAAGGTTTATGCTTTCTTATGTGGCCATGGTGAACAAGGTGAAATTGTTTTGGATGGGTACCTTGGTATAGATACAGCTTCTCTCTAAATTTCTCCAGGTTTGGACAGCTGTGACAGCACTAACTCTGTAGCATGGCTTTGGATTTACTCTGAGGTAGTAAGACCCTTCCCTTGTTCAAAAAAAATTTATAATATTCAACAAACCACTGTGTAAGATGGCAACAGGAGGTGATACCCATAGAGCAGAAATAACAAGGGGTTCAGTGTGGAAAGCAAGTCACATCCCTTTCCTTGCAGTGCTACAGACACACACACACAGAGACAAAGATCTGAAAGTTGAATCTAGATCTTGTGATTCATAACGCACTGCAGCTTATTTAAGACTTCCATCTACAGGCTTTAATGATATCCAAATGTTATTCTTTTCTTTAACCAAAACCTCACCTGGGATCACAACCATTTCTCACCTCCGCTGTAGAAGTGGCTCCTTCCTTGGTTGCCCAATACCAATTCTCATCTTTCAGTTTCCTGGACAGATCAGCAGCAGTCAGAGTGAGAAATTACAAGCCTTTTAACTGTGTGCAACAACAACAGCAGTCTCCAAACCCTCCTTTTCTCTTTAAATGCACAAACATGAAAGCTAATGGAGAGATGGAGGTGAAATCACTCTGTCATTTACAGCTCACTATTGTATCTGGAAATGTCTTTTGCTCTTTATGTACCTTTTTATAAATCAGTGTAAGTACTCTCCAGCTAGAAATGTGTGTGTACTATTACAAAACACAGATACTGTAATTTTCATAGGAAAGTGCAATGGGGTAAACTATTTGCATTTTTCCATTTTATCATGCTTTTTCCCACCTACTTTGAAGTCATTTCTTTCGAACCTGGAACACCAAAGTATAAAGAAAAATAAGAAGCTGGTAAAAACAGTCCTTAGAAATCATCACCCAGATACAGACAACTTACAAAACACTTCTCTCTTTCCTCATTCAGGAAAAGGAAAATAGTAAGTATGCAATGCCTTTTTGCTTCCTCATACTATGAGAGCTTGGAAAAATCTATAACCTAAAGCAGTCAAGAAGCTGCTCAAACTGTGGGGAAAAGCTGGCCAGGACCAGGTCATTGCATTTGCAAAGATTGCTTGAAAACCTTTCTCACTCTCCACACTCCTAAACGAACAAAGGCATCTGCTTCAAGTCCTGCAACATAAGCACCTGAATACTCAAGATCCCAGCTGAGAGTGATCCTGTACTCACCTGTATTTGTACCTGTATTTGTATATTCTTACTGAATTGCAAGCAAGCATCTCCCATATTTGAATAAGAATATGACTTCTCAGCATATTTCTGCCACTTGGGAAATGTAAACCATCATGAATACCAAAGAATTTGTATCAATTTCATTTTATTCATTACACATACAAGATACAGATAATGGACACAGCAGGTTTCTGGACAGCTTTAGAAATTAGGAACCTCCAACTCTAAGATCAGAGTTTTCTAGCAAGAGAGGCGAGCGTGTCTCTGCACAGTTCCTCACTGCCTTAAGCACATTACATCCTCAGGAATGGATATGTCTCCATCTATGGATGGACAGTGCAAAAAGACCACCAGCACACCACAGCACTGAGCAGTAAGCATCTGTGATGTTCCTTTCTACTATTGCACCTCTCCCCAGATTGAGGTTTGTCACTGTGACCATGGTGTAAGTCCATGTAGATCTTCTGCTCTGCTTTTGCACCTGCTCTGGGTCTGGCCCAGGGATCAGCGTTGGGACTTGATCAGGAAAGTGGGAGAAAAAAGCATCAGACAATTTTGTCTCCACAGAACACAACAATCTTCAGCTGTTCAGCCAGCTACAAGGAAAACATCTGTAATTATGGAGGATTTCAGCACAGACTAAGTATTTGTCATGTCCCTCAAGTGCAACGTCATTTTAACAAGTCTCAGTGTCTCTTTTCTAATACAAATCACCACAGTTGGAAAAGCGAGCAGGGCCATGCAGGAAACTGTAAATGTTTACAATTCCCACATACTATGAACAGACAAGGAGACCCTCCAGTTTCCACACTGGTTGGAAAACGCTTGCTACCACTGTCCCTGAATATCATAAACCACATGAGAACAGTTACGTCCATGGTGGACAGAAGCTATGTGAAACTTCAAAATAGGCAGATGGAGCCCAGTCCCCCTCAGTGAAAATTAATATAATTATGTTGACTTTAAAGATATTTACTCTAGCTCAGCATTTTGCCCTACACTAATCTTGATAATTTTTTTTTAAAGTTAGATAAAGCAATACAGAATAAAAAACAAGATCTCACCACAATCTTTCTAAGTTTAAACCAAAATGTTCATGATCATGGAAAAACCAATCCTAGAGATATTTTCTGGGTTACCAGGGCTCCACATCAGCCCAGCAAATCTGTTTCCAACACAATTTGAATAGGGATCACTGGAACACCTGTCATCAGGTAGCTCACCCAAAAATTTTCATTAGTTACAGTTTTTAGCTATTTGATACGGTTTTGTCACATTTCAGAGACATTCCCTCTTTCAGATCATCCATCTGGCTTACAATAGTGAACCTTGTATAGTGGTATTGCATGGGAGAGACTGGAGGGGAGGTGGTTCCACCTGGAAGAGAAAACACAGGACATTAATCAGCAAACCGTGCCCTTCCCTGGGAGGTTTGTGCTGACCTGTCTGCGTCGGAAACACCACCGAGGCCCACCGAGCCATTAGGATCTTAGTGTGTTATTAGAAATTAAAGATTCCATCTTGCCATTTCATCTTGATTCTGACTTTCATCTTAAATTACTTTGTCTCTTGTGCCCTGTTAAATTGATTTGTTATGCTAAATTTGTGCCAAATAAATAATGAGCTTCCTAATTAGCTTACACTGAAGCAAGGCAAGGATGAAATTATATCCAACTGTCTTAGTGTCTGGGGCCCTATGAAAAAACCACACTGAAGATACTAGAAACTGTGCAACTCCTCAACACATTAGTTGCTASCATGTTGATTTCCAGTGCTTTGATGCTGTAGGGAAGCAGTTGCTTTGAATGCTTCTGAGAGCACAGAGCTTAACTCTCATCACAGCAGTCTCACAGATAGCTGCAAACTACAGATGAAAATTCCAGTAAGTAGTGGAAGAAAAATGCGCATTCACATATATCTCATGAACAAATAACTGACACACCCCTCTGAATTAATAATTATTACTTTATTTTATTTTTGCCCTAAATAATCCATAGCCTAAGCCAACAGGCAGGAATAACCTAGGCACTCTGACACCTTTTCAAGCTTTGAAGGGGACCTGAGCTCCTATCCCAGCTTTGAAATAGGGTCTTAGCCTTGTACAGCACATAAATGCGTTGGAAAAATTTGCCTAAAAAGATCGAGAGGGAATCTCTGCCTCCACCTAAGGCAATGGCAAAATCCTTGTTAACCACAATCAGCTCAGTCTTTAGCCCTAAGTTGAAGGTCCCATAGATCACCTAACCGAGGAAAGAACCAAAACCAAGACTCCAGTATGTGTGTCTGCTGTCCTAGGCAAAACAATACCTGTCATACTGGCTGTTACTATTGTTATCACTAGTATTAYTACTTTTCACTATTATTATTACTATTAAAATTGCTAATATTACTGCTAGTATTGACTTCCTAAAGGATTACTACTCTGTCCAGACAACTTTTGGTATTTTTACATGCTAATATTACTGTCTTCTGCTGCTCTTTTCAAACATTGTATTTAATGAGAAATTCAGGAACAACATAAATTTTTGTCAGGAGTTAGATGCTAAAAATAGTGCAGATGAAGCAGAATAAGTACCAGCAACTTTAATAACTAACCAAAGAACACATCTAATCTATCAGCTGTGATAAGTAATTTCTTCCTGCATGGGAGAAGTTTCATGGAAATACACTATAAAATGTAATTAGACACATGCATTAACTCTTTTGTCAAGAAAGAGAAATACTTCTTAGCTGCTAGTGTTCACCATGAGATAAATAACCATACAGCATAGTTAGCAGCAGAATGAATCATAAAAAAAGGTAGCTGTTCACCAGATTTAGGTAGAAGCTAGTGATGTCTCACTAGCAGAAAGGAGACTTCATATTTAAACAACACCTCTTTTTGCACGAGATGAAATGAAAAGAGAAGCATGAATTGTTTGCCTAGATGGTAAATACTTTAGTATAAGAATATAAACCTAAGATGCAAGAATTGCCTTACTAGCCCAGACCAAAGGTCCATGTAGTTCAGTGTCACATCTCCAACACAGGCCAGAAACAGGCACTAGCATAAAGAGTAAAAGAATCAAGGCATGTGGTTAAGGTTGGATATTAGGAAAAAATTCTTCACCAAAAGGGTTATCAAGCACTGGAACAGGCTGCCCAGGGAAGTGGCTGAGGTATCCTTGGAGGTATTTAAAAGACGTGTAGTTAGGGCGCTTAAGGACATGGTCTCGTGGTGGACTTGGTAGTGTTAGGTTAACGGTTGGACTCGATCATCTTAAGGGTCTTTTCCAACCTAAATGATTCTATGATTCTGTGATTTACAATGGATCAAATGATCTATTTACAAACAGATCAGCCAGGGGTAAGGGACATCTTTCACCTGTCATACTGAGGCATGATGCCTCACAATGTGCAATCCTATCCGGAGCTGGTCCTTGAGAAGCCCTGCCTGATGCTATTAACTCTCGCACTCAGTGGGATCAGGGAAGTCCCTTTAAAAATATATTGCTTAGAAGTGACACATCTTAGAGTTAAATTCAGCATAATCTACCAAATATATATATATATATATATATATATATACAGGGCAATGCCAATGCCATTCAGCCTAGATATCCCAAACAGCTTCCAGTTTCCTCTTAAGTATCTAGTGCTGATGGTGCATGATAGAAACATGTTTTGAAATATAATTAAACAGGTGCATTTTATGTTTGTCAAGACAGAAAAGTGCTGCAGAGCATGATCACAGCACAGCAAGTGCAATGGCAAACTGAAAAAGTTTATATATGTATTAATGTTACAACACAAAGAAGTTATCTGTGGCACCAATTTCCCTGAGGGATTTATTACTGTTTTTAAGAAAAAAAATTATTTTTAAGAAAAAAATCCCAGACAACAATATGTCTAGATGGTCAAATTAATGTTCTCAAAAGAAAAGTATAAAAGCAGTGGGAGAAAACAGGTCTCACCATAAAAATATAAATTACCTCACAACAAATACAAACAATATTCAGGTTGCCCAGAGAGGTGGTTGATGCCCCATCCCTGGAAACATTCAAGGTCAGGCTGGACGGGGCTCTGAGCAACCTGATCTAGTTGAAGATTGTCCCTGCCCACGGCAGGGTGTTTCGACTAGATGACCTTTAAAAGTCCCTTGCAACCCAAACTATTCTATGATTCTATGATTCTATGAAATATTCAACATGCGGTCTTGAGAAATGAAATCATTCCAGGAAGACTAAGACTAAGACCTTGTGTTCAGTTGAAGAAAGATGAACTTTAAATCTATATAAACTAATTTATTTTAACTCAACATGTGTTCATATGTTTGCTATAATGTTAATACGTAATGTGATTCAGAAACAAAATTGGTATAGTTTACAAGTGGGTGTTATCTAGGCTGCTTTGCTGTTACCAACCTGATGTAAGAGGAGTCCACTTTTCTCAAGGAATTTGGTCACAGTCAAGTCATATTTTTTACTTTTATTTGAATTTTTTGTTTCAGGACATAATTTGGACGGTGCCTGGGAACGGGGAAGAAGGGGTGAAATAGAGAACTATAGGGAAGATAACTTAAGTTTGAAGAACCAGGTGTACAGAATAAGTCAGAATAAGGTCAGCTGCAAAGATTTATTTGGGTCCCTCGGTGTGCAGAGCTGTTTGGCTGACAGAGGAGGACTGTGTAACAAGACAGATGACTGTAGGTGTAACAGGGAGGCTTCTTCATTTATACTGTTACACGCTGCCCTGAAGAGTTGGATTCCAGCTCTAGTATCTACCTCAGAGTTCATGTGTAACAGGAGACAACTTGCTTCAATATTTTACAGATCACTAAGTGTATGACACATTTTTTCAAGTGCCGCTGAGCAAGGGGAATGTAGAAGAGCTGAGCCCACAGAGCTGCAGCTGAAGGCAATGAGAACTGGTCTTTGTGTCATATGATGGTGAACCACTTTGTATCACCAAATATTTTAACAGACATATTTTTCTAGTTGCTCTTAAAATCATCTTTCCATCAGTGAAACAGTTATAAATACTCCTTTTAATTCACAGAAATATATGAAGTCTTGTGTTTAAGGCACTCAGAGTACAGTGACAAACATCTTTAAAAAGCC
Organism: Phoebastria nigripes; assembly: GCA_035582835.1. NCBI lineage: Eukaryota > Metazoa > Chordata > Aves > Procellariiformes > Diomedeidae > Phoebastria > Phoebastria nigripes. The sequence continues at coordinate 1,851,977 of JAYKAV010000300.1, read as the reverse complement.
TGTGAAGAAATTAATTATTCTGTCTTCACAGTAGGGTTTGAAGTGTATATGATAAAGAAGGAAGATAAAATAAAAGTCAAATAACTGCTCATGTAACCAAGCAAAAAATGGGCATGGGTCACTTTGGAGAAAAACAATTGTGCACATAATTCCAGTGTCAGAAGATAAAAAGTGGCAGCTGAAATTAGATTGGAAACATAATTCTGACACTCTGTACTGTTTAAGTGTTTGGCTTTGGAACCTACTGATCGTGTTCTTTTATCACCAAGGGTGGAATGAGTTCATTTTTTAAATCAACGGAAAGCCATTATTCAAAATAAGGCTACTGTTTGTCACTGATTAGACATAAAACTACCTTACTCTCAGGAAATGTTCATGAAGCTCTTCAGGTGCCTCACAGATAATCTCAAAACACTTCATAATAACACCAGGGTGACTAAACACAAAATCACCTCACCCCAGCTCAAGAGGTGAGATTTGCTAAGGAAACCTTGTAAATGTTCCTGCTGCTCTGTTGAGCTGCTTGTGTGTCTTTTGTGAATAAATGGAGACTTCTGCCTGCACCAGGATGCTCTCAGACCCACTGTGTCTCATGTGCAGGGTCATATTTTTGAACAAAATATTAGAAAACTGGCAAGCAACTGGCTACACTCTGTAAAAAGCTAAACTTGTCTGTTTCTGAGATACAGTTTAGGTTAAGACATATTAGCAGATGATGAAAGACATTCGGCTTTCTTTTTAAAGCTCTATCCTCCTTTCTCTCCCTCTTCCAGCTCTTTTGGAGCACCAAGCAACATTTTCAGTATCCAGAAGTGAAATGCACCCTTTGAAGATGCTGCATGCAAGGCAAGGCCATTGACTTTTCACTTAAGCTCAGGTCAGCCCCTGCCCCCAAGCAGGATGAGACAGGGTTTTATAGAAACTTTCAGAGTCACTACTGAGAGAGCTGACACCAATGCATCCCCCAGATACCACCCGTCGTTGTCCTTGCTGCACGACCAGACTCTGCACAGACTATCCTTCAGCTACCTGCAACACCATTGCTCCCACTGTCAGCTGAAATAAGCTGGTGCCCATCTCAGCTGGGAGTGCTTGGCCCCTCTGCAGCGGAGGATGCTGGTTTGGAGAGACAATGGTTGGGGGGGGCGTGTTTTCTGGCTGTTTTTATCAACAGCATGGTTCCTTGTAAGAATAGTGGACCATTTTCTTGGAGGGTGACTAACTGTAACAACAGTAAAAGGGTTGCAGAATTTAACCTGACTCTTTTTCTCCCCTCATTTCTTATAAAACTACCATCATTGGGAAAGCTTTTGGCCTTGCCTTCTCTAACACACAGTCTACAGAAAGATCTGAGTTATGAAGTAAAGGGGGGGGGGGGGGAAGCCAATCTCTGTAACAGGAGCCTTGTAATTTTTTTCATGAACTACAACAGCTTTGTACACATCGTTGTGTCAGGAGAGCCATGATGTGTGAAAGGATCAGTACTAGGTTAAGGTGAAAAAATGGAAGACTCAGACCTAAGGGCTGTTGCACAGACACTCACAGACAGTCTGTTGAAAAGGAAAAAATATTTGTTGGGATCTTGGCATGGGGTGATGCTCATGTCAGGAATCAGATCTTCCGAATAGGGTGGTAGCTTGCTATCTGGATGGTGACGGCTGTCTCTGCCACAAGAGTCCTTGCAGTAGCATCTTGAGCTGGATGGGGTGAGACTGCTCATACCTCTTAGTCCTTAGTCTATAAGCCCTTCTTAGTCCTTATAACCCAGCTGGCTGTAGCCCTATGTGACCACTCAAGCACATGCATAATCCATCACTATGTATTATATTAACCAGATACAAAATGTCTTAAATATCTTTCCGATGCACAAAAGACTGCGCTGCATGGCCCCTTCTGCATGAATAGCTTAAAATGCCTATTTACAAGTGTTTTAACTACGTACTATTTGATCAGTTCTGCAGCCAGGACCACCTAGGGTAGTCTTCGGAAGGAAGGGCCAGATTGTCCAACCAGGATATTGAGTGGTACTTTTAAGCATATGAATTGGACAAGACCAACTTACCACCAGGAGGGTTCCTGCACCATATAGTTAAATACCTAATTGTGAAGATGGCCAGGAGTTGAGTCTATCAGCTAGTTCCAAGGGGCTCCATCATCTCCAGTCAGTCCATTGTCTCCTTTCTGATGACAACTAGCTGGGGAGCTCCTGGGTCACGCTCGAATTAATGACACAGGAGCACTGGGTTCACACACAGGCACAGTCCTGATATCCAGCTGCACTATGGTAGATGGGTAGATGGATGGATGGATTTGTTTTACTTCCAGAAATATTCAAGGTCTGGATGTCAGCATCACTTAGAAAATGTCCATTCCCCATATTCAAGTCACAGCACTTGAGAAGTTCCTGATTATCTCCAATGTGCTACTTTCTGTGGGCTACATCCTTTTTACCCTCTTTTCCATGTGGGCTGTCAGGTTGTAATAGGCATAAAACAAGCTCTGCTACTCCCCCATAGCAGAGCACTGCAACGGCTCTGGGCAGACATAGACACAGGTCATGGGAGGGAAATGGCAGGTAGGAAATAACTGGTTTACACAGTGGCCGATGCTGAAAATGCAGCAGCAGGCTTAACTGAAGTCTTCTGCTGCTCCACTGTCTCACAACATCTACTGGTCATGTCTTCCTAGTAGGAAGCAGGAACAGTTTTTTGCACAAGAAAAAAAATCACATTTGGGTGTGCGAGAGTATACTCTACTGCCAAGACAAGATTGCTCAAACTATTTGCAATGAAAGATGGTTCACATTTCCTATGAGAATTTTTACCCTGACAGGAGAAATGAAAATTCAAAACACACTTTTGCTGCAGACTAAATTCAGCTTTGTAAGCAGAAAAACATCACACAGTAACAGTCAACATACAGTGCATGCAACAAAGGAAAGAAGATGCTTTTTAGCCAGTATTTGGGTTAATTCTAATATTCAGCTTTCCAAGCAAAAGGTGAGCATCGAGCACATTTGCTGCCCAGTGGTGAGAAACCCAATGCAGACCTCTTAGTCAAGAACTGTAGCTACTCAGTAGTGGTGGACTAGCAGTACCAAAGTTTGTCAGTCGTATCTTTAGTTTGCCACAGGATCATGAATCACAATTCTGCAAAAATTTGCTTGTCTTGCTAAATCTTCTTCAAACAAGCCTTGCCAGTTCATCATTTCCTGTGCAAGGCCTCAGGAAATACAAACCTGCAAGGCAACTGATTTGTGAAAAGGGGAAGCTTATTAATGTGAAAGTTGGCAGAAAGCATAATGTGTTTGTTTACTGCAAAGGCAGACTAGGCACCTTCTACTAGTTGAAGGTAAATGTGTCTAAAAGGTACCAAGAAAATAATTAATGCCTATGTACTAGATATCATGAAATGAGAGGAAGCAAGAGCTAGACAAGGGGGAAAAAAAGCAAATGGACATTGGCGTACGTCTGCAGCTCATTTGGTTTCCACAGATCACTTTTCAAATAGCCTATGTTCTCTCCCATGCAGGAAGAACAATCCTCACGAGCACCGCTAGTAAGGAGCGGGGTGACACAGTTTTGCAGGTGCAGCAGGAAGGACTCTGTAAGAATCCCCCATACCAACCTTACCATGTGTTTCTGCTCCCTACAGAGCCTCGCCCAGATGCTTCCCCAGCAGGGACTGTTTCCTCTCTCTGGTCCTTGAATGATATTGCGTGAGACCAAATCTGGAGGTGTCGGCTGTGATGAGGATTTTTACTGGGAAAATGAAAAGTGGCATGTCCTTTCCCGAAGCAGTGGCAAACTGAATAGCCCAGAGAGGTTAGCAATGGAGGAGTTCAGAGTGTGACACCTATTTGGTAAGTGGAATACCAGACAGACTAAAAAGTTTCTTTAAGATACTGCAGAACATCTGCAAAACATAAGAATTTCATACAAATCTGAGTCTCGGTCAAGCTCTTCACTCCCAAGATCTCCTTAAAATGACAGAATGGGACAAAATCTGGCATGCCGAGAGAAAACCTGTTTGCAAAAATACCAGGGGAAGAGATAGCTTTTCAAAACCCTATTTCTCCTCCCTATTTTATAAGACAATCTGCTTTCCAGATGAGCACCTGGAATTTCCATGAATAGCATTCACATGCAACGACAGTCATTAAAAAGGTCTAATCATTATGCTGACTGTATTCAATGAGTTGTGAGAGTTACCTGCTCCTGGAGTGTTTCCTCTCCAGTGATTCCTTTTCTCCTTTCATTAAGTGCCACTATTATTTTATTTTCTCAGTCCCAGGGAAAAGGTGTACAGAATTAAAGTGTTATATGAAAAGCTTTCATTCTGGTAAGTGCTTAAGGGGAAGCTTGCATAAATACCAGGAGAAAATAGAAATAACTCATTTCCATTCCTTTTTTTTCTGAGGAGTGACTGATTTCTCTGTCAACAGCTTAACAAGGCTGGACCAGAAGTTGTTGCTCAAGTGAATAATAATGAGAAAAGAATGTGATTTGAGGTGCCTATTTAATTCTGAGTTAGGTATTGGTCTTTGCTTTAGATCAAGTAGCTTTTACACTAAAATAAAACAGAGGCTTGGCCCAAACAAGTCAGTGGAAAAGTCCTAGTTTTGGGTCAGGCCTTAAAAGGACCATCTTCTTACCAGGAATGGTGAAAAGAGGCTGCTGCTTTTTTACTGTCTCATTAACTTCTCTTATAATCATCATTTTCACTTTAAAGGTTTTTTCTGTCCTTCTAGTAATGACTTTAAAGACCTCTGGTACAGCATTTGCAGCATATGAATATGCAACCAGACAGTGTAACTGAGAAGATTTATTTTCTGGTTTCAAATTACCAGCATTTCACCTCAAAGACACCTCTCAGGCTTACAGGTTGTCAGTAAAGAGCTGCAACTCTGCTCATAGATCTGTGCAGAAATTGGTAATGATATGTAGTATTAGAGTTGGATTGAATGCTGTTTCTGCCAGGCAGGCGCTCTTGATGACTCCACAGGCCAGACAGTTCATCAGCAGAAGACCCTGCAATCCTCACACCAGCAGGATGGCTAGAAGGCTGTGACATATCACTTATACCTTTTTTTTTTTTTCTTTTAGACCAACAGGAAAAGGCTATAGACATGTGTCTCAAATATATATATTTCAAACAAGGGAGAGGACTCAATGGACAGCAACCTGACCCAAGATTTATGAAAGGCAAAGTAAGCATGAACTGAGGCAAAGGATTACCTCATTGCAGCTGATATTTCCTATGGGATATAAAAGATCTGTCCAAAAACTGCTCTGTTGTTACCAGCCAAGAGGTACCCAAAAGATGCAGACAGCATCCTTTATCCTTGTGCTTCACACAAGTACCCTAGCCAGACCACCTGAACACATACATATTGGCACTTGTGAGAGCCTGAGAGGCTAAAATCAAACTGCTTAAAGATTTTGTGTAATAAAATCAGCCTCCTCTTCTTTAAGAACATGCACTAAGTTTTGTGACACTAACTTTGCGCTGAAATCCTGATCATAGAAGGGAAGAACACACAGCGTCTTGTAGAGGTGAAAGCATCCAAGGGATTATTGTGATAAGGACAACCTTACAGTGGTTACTATAAATCACAGAAACTTGAGCCTCAAAATCCCAGGCACAGGCGATCAGGGGAGCAAACCCATGGCAGCAGCTGAAGCTGTCAGGGCCCTGGCCTAGAAATAAAAGACAAAAGTCTTCTCCTTCCAACAATATGAACCTGTGGGAGGCAAAACAAATGGAAAAAGAAACCCTCACAGTCACCCATGCAGACAAAAGCCATGCATAATTACCTCAGACAGGAAAAGCTATTTGGCTGTAAAGATGATGGGTGTGTGGATGGCCACCCCAGGCCAGTGACACCTCTTCTGAGACTCAACAAGAGGCTCCAGCTCCTCTTTCTTCTGGTTTTAACTGCCCAGCTCTGAGGACCAGACTGCAACAACAGGACAATGTGAGGTATAGTGGGAAGCAGTGTGTGGAAGTACAGAGCAGCTCTCCTCCAAATCCAGAGCTAAATTTAAAAACTAAAAATAAAAAAATCATGACAGCTCTTCTGAAAGATGAGTAACAGCTTCTTTTTGACTACCTAAATATCACATATTATACCATGCAAGGAAAAATACCCAGCAAAACGGAACCTGTAAGTCACCATTAAGGTTGCCAAAGAGTAGACTGAGGTGACAGCCAGTCTGGATCTGTGAAGTGGCAATACTGACTGTTTTTGCTTTTGCTTAAAGTCCCTTCAAATACTTCTTGTAGGCTTTCTTCCTGCAGAATTATTTATTTTGAGATAAAATACATTATATGTCTATTTGTTTATGGGTTTATGTTTGTTTGTTTTTTACAACCCATTAGGTTTATAAACTCTCTTTTATCTGTCTGTTTCATTTATTTGAACTACAATAGATCACACGGGATTAGTTGCTTAGCAACTTTTCAGTGGCAGAATCGATTTTGGAGAATTTGCAACGCTCATACTAGAGGTCAGAAAAATTTATACTATCGTAAGCCAACCAGAAAATGTGTTTCAACAACAAAGATTTCTTACAAGGCTTCTATTTCAGTGAGAGAGGATTGCAGATTGCCACCAGAATGTTCTTCTGGCAAAGGGATAACGTATATTTAAAATGGAGAAAGTAATAGGAAGGCAGGAAAATACAGGTAGATTTGGATGAAGTAATAATATACCTTTCTTAAGTGTATTCTATTTCTTCCTGCACTGCAGCTGTACTCTCTGCTCCTACACAGGCTGGACTCCTGTATTTGCAGAAAGTATAGATAGAATTAAATCTCTGTCTTTAGGTGAAGGTCTAATAAATATTATTTGTTTCCTACCTGCTAATAACTGCAAAGTAGGCTAACATATTGTCCTGGTTTCAGCTGGGACAGAGTTAATTTTTTTCCTAGTAGCTAGTATAGTGCTGTGTTTTGGATTTAGTATGAGAATAATGTTGATAACATGCTGATGTTTTTAGTTGTTGCTAAGTAGTCTACTAGTCAAGGACTTTTCAGCTTCCCATGCTCTGCCAGGTGCACAAGAAGCTGGGAGGGAGCATAGTCAGGACAGCTAACCCAACTGGCCAATGAGGTATTCCATACCATGTGACGTCATGCTCAGTATATAAAGCTGGGGGAAGAAGAAAGAAGGGGGGACATTCAGAGTGATGGCGTTTGTCTTCCCAAGTAACCGTTACGCGTGATGGAGCCCTCGTTTCCTGGAGATGGCTGAACACCTGCCTGCCGATGGGAAGTAGTGAAGGAATTCCTTGTTTTGCTTTGCTTGCATGCGCGGCTTTTGCTTTCCCTATTAAACTGTCTTTATCTCAACCCATGAGTTTTCTCACTTTTACCCTTCCGATTCTCTCCCCCATCCCACCAGGGGGGAGTGAGCGAGCAGCTGTGTGGGGCTTAGTTGCTGGCTGGGGTTAAACCACGACACATATAATAGCACGATTAAACAAATTGAAAGTATTCAGGGAATATGGCATCTGTCACAAAATATTTTACACAGTGCTGAGGATACTGTAGATTGCTTGAAAACAAATTCCCTCAGATGGCAGAATAGATGGTGTCACTTCTGTGATCTTTCCCGATTTACAAAACATTCTCGAATAGGACTGTTGTGGTTTAACCCAGCAGGCAGCCAAACACCACACAGCCCCAGTGGGATGGGGGAGAGAATCGGAAGAGTAAAAATGAGAACACTTATGGGTTGAGATAAGAACAGTTTAATAATTGAAATAAAATATAATAATAATAATAATATGTAATGAAAAGGAAAATAACAAAAAGAGAGAGAAATAAAACCCAAGAAAGACAAGTGATGCAAATTAAAAACAATTGCTCACCACCAACTGACCGATGCCCAGCCAGTCCTCAAGCAGCAGCCCCCCGGCCAGCTTTCCCCTAGTTTATATACTGAGCATGACATCATATGGTATGGTATGGCATTGGCCAGTTTGGGTCAGCTGTCCTGGCTGTGCCCCCTCCCAGCTTCTTGTGTATTTCCAGCCTTCTCAGTCAGTAGAGCATGAGAAGCAGAAAAGGCCTTGACTCTGTGTAAGCACTGCTCAGCAATAACAAAAACATCTCTGTTTTATCAACACTGTTTTCAGCACAAATCCAAAACGTAGCCCCATACTAGCTACTACAAACAAAATAACTCCATCCCAGCCAAAATCAGCACAGTAAGTTTTAGCACAACACCTACACTACTGTAGTTTGGCACATTGTCCTGGTTTTGGCTGGGATAGGGTTAATTTTCTTCCTAGTGCTGTGTTTTGGATTTAGTATGAGAAGAATGTTGATAACACACTGATGTTTTTAGTTGTTGCTAAGTAGTCTGCTAGTCAAGGACTTTTCAGCTTCCCATGCTCTGCCAGGTGCACAAGAAGCTGGGAGGAAGCATAGTCAGGACAGCTAACCCAACTGGCCAACAGGGTATTCCATACCATATGATGTCATGCTCAGTATATAAATAGGAGGTGTGGTCCAGGAAGTAGCAATCGCTGTTTGCATATCAGTCGGTGGGTGGTGAGCAATTGCATTGTGCATCATTCACTTTGTATATTCTACCATTATTATTATTATTAAGATGATGATGATGATGATGATGATGATGATGATGATTATTATTATTATTATTATTATTATTATTATTTTCCCTTCCTTTTCTGTTCTATTAAACTGTCTTTATCTCAATCCACGAATTTTACTTTTTTTTTTTTCCCGATTCTCTCCCCCATCCCACTGTGGTGGGGGGAGTGAGCGAGTGGCTGTGTGGTGTTTGGCTGCCTACCGGGTTAAACCACAACACACATACAAACCACACTCTCCTCTGGTCTTTCTGCAGAGATATTTCTAACTTTCACACTGTGATTACAACATACAGTGTGTCCCACCTGTATTCTTCAAACCTGGAGATGAACGGCAGCATCTCAGAGTTGTTTTGTTTTGCATTGTTTTTTTTTTAATGCTTACATTAATATTCTTGGGATCTCTACACTTAATAGAATGAGTTAACATTTGACTGGGTCTCAGCAGCACCCAAGATGTAAGCGTATAATATGAACCCAAAGTGCTTTATGCACGGGCATTCAGCATATAAAATACATGTTTTAGAAATGTGCTCTTTACCCTCTGCTCTAAGTGTCCTTATAGAAATTATGTGCAGTTCTTCCCTTTTAGGACTTTAGAGAAGAACTGAATACCAAAATCAAAAAAATGCAAGCTTTGTTTTAAAAGAGTATTTTCCCAAGTGAAAAGTACAAAGCCTGCCCTAAGATTTTTCATTGACCTTTTCTCCTGAATATTTTAACAGTAGTCTGCATTCTGGACTCTTTTGGGGTTAATGTGTTTGCCAAGAGCCTTTGCCTTTCCCTCTATACTTTAAACCAAATACAAGTCTTTGTCCTCTCACAGCATGCTTTTGCCCCTTCATGAAAAGCCTCTTCCTTAGAGCAGGTAGGTAAATGACTTATGAAATGACCTCTCATCACTTTTAATATTTGCAAGGAGCTGTTTCACCTGCACATTTTGTTTGGATACATGCACCCAAACTGGTTATCTTTGGGCAGGGGAGGATACACATTAACTGAAAATCTGAAAACCACAGGCAAAGTTTAGGAAAATTGTGGTTAGTGAAACCAGATATGCTCAGCACAAACTAAAAATATCTCATGCTTTTTTTTGACAATTAAAAAAAAAACAAACAAAAACAAAAACAAAAACATTATTTAGGAGGTTACTTTTCAATATTTCCTATTCCCTATAAAATCCTGCAAACTTTGGAAGATAATCAGCTCCCAGCCAGCTTTGCAAACACTGTTCGTTTTTCACTGCTTCCTGCTTTATATAATCATTTCCCTTGGGTCAGACAGTTTAATGCCTTTTTTGGACTAACATGAATAACTACACAAGACCTCAAGTAAGGGAGAAGACAATCAGTTCTCTTCCCTCTTGTTATTTCCAATATTATCTGAGAAACTCGTTTTAAGGAAGGAGAGGGAACATCGCTGCATTAATACAATGGTCAGATAAAGCCACCGGATGCTGTTTGTCTGCTAACAGGGTATTGAGTAGCAATAAAGAAAAATGAGGTTTAGAGATAATTAATTTCCAGGGATAGCATGCTCTTTATGAATAATAGAATTTACCCCATCTCTCTCAGGCAGCATTTTAGATTGAGATTTACATTATTCAAGGTTTTTTGAGGGAGAGTTCATAGCAATTTTTCAGTGAGAAAACCAGTAATTTCTTCAAAGTAATCACTCATAAGAATAAAACCCCCACTTTGATGTTTCACCATTTTAAGTTTAGCTAGCTTTTTGATGACTATTATAACAGAGTAAAATAATATGACTGTTGCGTGGTATTAGTGCATTGGCTAGATAGCAAATGCTCTAGTTAATGTTCCAGTGCTGTTTCATATCCTTAAAAATTAATGAAACATTCATCTTTGCAAGTGGAGCTTTCCATGCAGAATGTCACAATTATAGTTTTTGAAAAACTGAGCCAGTTTTCATCTACTGCTTTCAAGTCAGCTAAAGGTGACTCTTACCTTTCCTTCCATTACAGAAGAAAAATTTAAATACACTGCAGAGGTCTTAATGGTGGGCCAATGCCCCTGAGAGGTCTGACAGCAGAACTGCACTTCGGTCGCAGGCTTCATGTGCTGGTGGCACACAGGCTGGGCAGACCTTGAGGAGCAAGTATGTCAGGGAAATGGGAAGGCATTGCAGTCCTCCTATGAGGCACTACAAGACAAAAACCTACACTGTCACCTCAAAAACAGTTCAGGTCATGCCAAGTCCACCTGATGCAGCTGATGGAGAGCTCGCTCTGAAGAGGCTTCGATCTGGCAGGAGGTGAGACAGCTGTCTTCCACAAGCTGCATTAAACCAATGAGCGTAAGTTGTACCTGAGCAGAAAAGCCGCACAACAAAAAGCATTTGGACCAGCTTGAAATGATCTGCACTGGATTGTATAGAGAAGGGGAGCTTCAGGATGCTCAATCACAAAGCATATGCGATGTCCTCAGAAACAGACAGGTTCATAAACTGGGAGAGATGGAAACGGACAGTGTGAGAGCTTCTTATCTTTACTCTAATGTCATGATTTTCTTCAATCTCTTCAGTCCCTGTCCAATGCAATAAGTGTAAGTTGCCAAAGATAAAAATGCTCAGAAGGTCCCTTATGTGATTTCATAGGCAAACAGCTGGGGTATTTAATGGCTATATTGGTGAACACTCCCTTTTTCTGTGTCCAAAATGCACTGACTGAACAAACTTCACTTTCATGCCATCTGGTAATCACCCTTGCTCAAAATGTGTATGCAAATAGTTATTTCCTTTCATTTATTTGCCAGAACCATTCAAAATGGCCAACTAAAACAATAAATAAAAGAAATTGAAAACTTTCAGGCTTACTTTTTTTCATATGCTTAAATCAAAACCCAAAGGAGCTCAAAGCCAGTGAAGAGCCTTCTTAAATCCAACGAGCTCAGTGTTTGCTGCACTCATTGAACATGATCTGAACAGCACATTCAAGCTTCCAGAAGAATTGTGCCACCTTGGAGCTATGTGATCATTTCACCAGCTGGAGGCAGATTTCTAAACACTGACTGATCTGGGAAAGCAACAAMCATGCACACCCACACTGAGAAAGCATCTTCTCCAGTAGTTCTCTCAGTTCAGCCCACTGCCTCATTACAATTGCCAAACATCTGGGCACTTCAGAAATTTGTCCCCCAAAAGCACTGCTTTTGTTGTCTGGTTCGTGTTCTGGCAACATCCAGTGAATTCAGCTCAACTTAGCAAATAGGTTTTTTCACACATATATTTTCAGCACATGGTGATTTACCAAAAAAGTGGGCAGACACATTAGCAAACCAAACTAAGAACAGTATGATTTTAGATGCATAAATCTATGTAAGGAGATATTTCTCCTATAAAGGAGAAAAAAAATCTTTGAGACTGTCAGCAAGCTGTTTTATAGGTGTAGGGGGAGAAACTTTTTTTCATTTTTCACAGCCATTCCTGTCTTTTTCCAGTGTAGCAAGAACCTCTACCTTGTTTCTGCTCACTAGGTTGATGTAAATCGGCGTAAGTTCATGGAAGCAAATGGCATAACATGTGTAGAGGCTGGGGAACCACTGGCTTCGCTCTGAACTGCACAGAGACTTTCTTTTCTAAAAACTGATGACACTGACTGTACTCCATAGTTACTAACATGTTGCATTCATGCAAGGCTTTAAAAATGGGACAAGAATGAGTTAGAGGGAGTTTAGGACAATATTAAGTCAATAAAAAGGAGGCTTTGAATTGACATTAATTGCACCTGTCACAAATGATAAAAAGGTGAAAGGAAGAAAACACTGCATAAGCAAACGGCAGGAAATTGGTATGGCAGTAGTGCTTTCATATGGAAAACCTGATCCCTTGGTCCCACTCAATGAATGTACAGGGTCAAAGCATGTTGTCTTCATTCAGATTTGGCATACGATTGTTGAGGAAATGCATTAATCCCAGAGGCACAAGACAAAGGTGCAGAGACAATCTTTCAGAAGCAAGGTCAGATCCAGGGCTGCTCCAGGCAAGGTCAGACTTTGTTTTGTATTGTCTGTGCAGCATACAGCACCGGTCTATGTCTGCATTACTGAGGTTGCAAGATTCATGCGTAGGTCCCAGAAAAAGCATGGTCTGACTATTTTTGACCTCATCTTGGCTCAGGGCAAACAGGATGCCAACTTTTAATCTTACTTGGCATTAGTTGATCTCCCAATAAAAATGAAGTCAGAATTTGTCCCACAGACACTTAGCTAAAATTAAGCTATCACAGCAAACTTCAGATTTTATTTAGAGTTGTGGTAACATCTGGATAATTCTTGAGCATACTGAAGGCCATGTTAACAGTGTTTTCATCTTAGTAGTTGCACTGTTTTGTTCAACTTCTCCAACTGAACTGCAGCAACCAGTGAGGAAAAGGAGTATTTCCCAACAGTGAGATGCTGGCTTAGGAAGTGGTAAAAGTCCTGAACTGCTATAGACATCCTACAGGATCTGGCCTTAGCCTCATTATCCATCAGAGCTGTTGGTGACAGAAGGACTCCATCTCCCTTGAGCAGAAACATAATTAAGAATGTGAGGCAGAAAAGTAATTAAGAGATATCATTTCTAATATGGGGGGAGGTGTAAAGAAGAGGTGGGTGAAGGAAGTGGTTGAGATTGGCACTGCAAAGGAAAACAGGKTTCCATGGAATGGGGTCCTATGTCCTGCCTCACTGGAAAATTCAGAGTGTTATCAACAAAATTTTGTAAACCATAGAGTGGGGATTTTCATTTGTCTGGCAAGTTTTGAGAAGGTGGAGAAGGAAAGAAGAGAAATGACAACTGGCAACCACACAGTTTATTCATTAGGAGATGGCACACTTTGCATTGCCTGTGAGTAGCACTGCTGTACTGGGGAGGGCTGTGCTGGGACAGACCGTGCACATCTGGAGCCACTGGGCTGAATCAGCTGAATGAGGAGACACTACGGCAGAACGTGATTCCCTATCGAGAGTAGACACCCGTGCTAAGACCAGGGGGTTAAACTAGAAACTGAAATGGGATGATGGTTCGGCCATCTATGCATTTTAATTGAACATATATTTCCTTTCAAGATCTATTATGATTTTCACGTCTGAAAGGTTTTGGCAGCTATTCCCAATATTTCTCCATTCCCATAAGCCCGCAGTTCCCACTCAGACAAAATTTCCCATTTAATAAATTTGAAGGACATGTAATATTTGACCCAGTGTAAACAAGTGAAAATAAACTTCCAAGTGTTCAGAGGCAGAGAGTCTTTCTGTGTTTTTCCAAAAGCGTTACTGAGGTACAAAACAGCTTGAAGTCGTCACATTGTCACTAGAAAACTATCTTTGCCGTGTTTTGAAGGAGATGGAAGCGGTACACTAATTATCAGCCATCTGTGATGGGAGCTAGGGACTCTCACTCTCTCTCTTCCCTTCCTGCTTTTATAAGTAGACAGATTCAGATCAGAATCCCTGGAGCCAAGGGATAAAAGCACATGCAGAAGGTCCCTGTTGTGAGCTGATATGTGTCCCGCAAGTGAACATCAAAAAAAAGGATTGGCTAATCATCAGTTTTGTTTTGAACATTAAGGACAGCAAAAGAGCAAAAGCCTTCCTGGCTGATCCTATGATGCTTATACTGAGCAAACAGTATAGTCCAGCCATAGGCCACATACCCAACTCTCACACAGTGCAACATTGAAACCCACTTTGCATCTGCAGGAGCCAAGGAGGCTTGCACAGGGCTGCCGTCACCCTGACACCTCCAGCCACCGGCGTGACTGTGGGCGACAGTCAGGCTGTGCACGCAGACGTTTTCCAACCCTTCATACTCTGGCGTGGGCAGAGATGGGCCTCGCTGTTTAGACAACCCTTGTCACCAAAGCAGGGGCTGTCCTTCTTGGTAGGTGGACAGAAATCAGGAGAAACCCAGAAGAACACAGGTTAGCTGAATATTCCTAGCAGCAGGAGCATCCCTTTGCCAGACACTCCTCTACCTAGGACCTCTTAATCTCTACAGATTTACATAAAATAAAAATTGTCCTGGACTCATAAGTCACACACTGAATATTACTGCACTACCAGACAGAAAATCTGAAGAAGAAATTCTCCTCTGGAAAATGCCAGACTCTTAGGCTATAGGGGTTATGTAATGGTATTTCAGTACCTGTAATCTTTGGAAGAGCTATCCTCATCTGTGAACTCTCTTCCCTTCCCTCATGTCCCTTTGCCTTTAGGAATAACTTGAGTTGATTTTTGCTGATGCAGCTCAACAGCATTTGAACTTAGCGCAAAACTGGCTGTGATACACATAGCAACTTTCTCTCTTTTCCAGACTAAACTGAAAAGAATTGGTTCTACAAGATAAGGTAGAAATTACACTGATTGTTTCAATAAAATACTTCCAAATTAAAATGTCATTAAAGACTAGACTCCCCAAAAGTTTTAAGCATTTACGTTTTCCTAGATAATAAAAGGCACCAGTGATGGGCAATTTTAGGAAAGAAGAATGATGACAGAAGAAATGGGAGAAAGATAGCAGATAATATTAATTTTCTGAATTTGTTTCTCCAGCAAAAAGAAACCTGGAGAAAATCATCAGAGCCGCAGTAAAAGCTTTTTTTCCAGCAATAACTTTGTGGTTTGAGGCTTGGGGAAGTCAACTTAGTTTCAAGTTCATTGGGAACAGCCTTTCCAATGTAGATTTATCAGATGGTGTAAGGGAAATTGGGGCACCCTCTCCACCTGTTCCTCTATCAGCATGAGCTATCACAGAACAAACTCCCATGCTGTGTGATGGCTAATCCACACACACACAAACTCACACTTCTTTCTGTTTCATCTGCTTCTACTCTGACTCTGAATTCTACTGGAACCAGTGAGGATTTTACCTGGAAAACAGGTAAGATTAGGTCCACTGCATTTCTGCAAGGCAGGTGGAACATCAGGCTCCAGGGCACCATATTTCAGCATCATGCTGCTGAACAAAAGCAAGGAATTTTGGTATGTGGAAAGAGGAAAAACAATCAAGCTCTCTCCGTTGCTGGAACCTGAAAAATAGTCTCTCTGGGAGTTGTGAGGGATGAAAAGAGATACAGATATTCTCTAACTTTTTTTCCAAGCTGATTCACTCCTCAGTGGTATAAATTGTCTTGGGATGTGCAATTGCTATCTCTTAAATAGATCTTGCTGTGGATATAATAGGAAACTTTAACTTGCTTCTAAAAACATAATTATGGGTGAGAATGCAGGGTGAGCAGCCTGATATTACAAACTGATAATGCCATTCCCTGTCCCTACCCTAGTGCTATAAATCAGGGTTAACAACATGAAAATCAGTAAAAATCCGGTGACATAAAACAAGTTAGAAGAGTATCAGGATCACTGCAGTTTGAGAGTACTGAAATTACTGGATGCTTAACTTTGACACGGTGTTTATTTTTTGTGTTCATTTTCCTCTTGACATTCTTTGTTCCAGAATAAAATTGCTTCTCATAAGAAGAGGAATCAATGGAAAGTTGCAAGCTGTTCTATTTCACGCTTGTCTTAGGCACACCATCCTACCTAGTCCTGCCCAGAGTCGTAGGGAGCCAAGTTTACAATTTACTATGAGGAGATGGCTCATGCTGAGACCATGCCCTGCTGTAAAACTCTGGGTTTACAGTCTACTGTTCCAGCTCTCAATATAAGACAAGTCATTGCTGGGAAAAAAAAAGGTTTGAATTGCAAGAAAATTAAAAGCAAGCATATCAACACACACCAAAACAAATCACCCAACTTCACTGAACTTGTTCTTTGTGTAGCAACCAGTCTCTTTTGGTAATTTAACAAGGAAAACAAAATTTTCCTTAACTTTTGCTTTAAGCTCTTCCTTTCCCGCAACCCAAGCACTGGCTCAGAATTCTTGACTTTCTTTTGCTTCTGTTTCTTCTGCCTGCCTTCCTCTGTTCCCTTACTGAGCTTTCATCATCTATACTATTTTCCAAAGAACAATTCTGTCCAACAGAAGGGAGGCCAAGATTTAGTAACACGGGTAATGATTTCATCAGCCCTCCTTATGGAAGCTCGAATGAAAATATAAAAGGTTGTATGGCAACGTGGGAGAGATGAGTCCCAAACCTGCCACTGCCTACCAGATAGCTTTAGGGAGGTCAGTTCACCTGTCTGGTCTGTCTCAACTTTCTGCCTGTAAAATAAGAATGAAGACATGTCCCTACTCTCAAAAGAACCTGATTTTTAAAGCTACTTCTAAAACTTGTGCCATTTATCAGATATTCAAGGATGGAAACCAGTGWGGAGAGGTTTTCAGAAACCGCTAGATGTTTTGCCTGATGGAAAACAATGTCATATAGTAAATCTCAAAAAAGAGCTTGTTGGCTGAGACAGTATTCATCCAGGTCTTTGCCACTGAAGTCAATACCAGTTCTGCCATAGTTTCAATACTAGTATTTTTTGAGATGATGCTTGTAATAAGGACAACAACATACAGCTGAATCTGCAGAGCTCTCCATAGGATCTTTGAAAGGATGTTGGAGAAATATTTAAATAACTCATACCAGTTTATGTTTGGGCTTACCTTCCTATACCACATCTGAGAAAATGCACATAGAAGAGAAGATTTATTCAGGAAATTATCATTTTGTTCCACAAATATGGATTCAAAAATGGTAGGAAGGACAGTATTTTATCACGTGGAGCAAAAGCTGTAACAGGGGTTTTGGACACAAAGTCCCCTTAAATATTTGAAAGGGCCCTGCCTTTTTAACTTCTGAAAGACCTGTTTTTAAACATGGAAATTTAGAAACCTACTAAGAAGTCTGTCTGCCGACCTCTTTTCTACATTGCATGCATTTCACTCCCAGTCTTCCCAAGGAAAGGTCAATGTAAAGTTGTCATTGGCTGCAGTGGATGCAATGCTGTCCTCTTCCAGTTGGTCTGTGCCAACCTGAATCCATGCAATTTTGCCACCTAAGTACCTTACAAGGGCAAATTTTACCGGGCAGTGAAACACAGCAGAGGCGCCCTGAGCCAGCCTGCAGACTGCAGAAGAGGCACACACAGACAAGGCTGGGCACAGCTGCTTCCAAGGGGAACAAGGGCACAGCCACTCCAGAGACAGAATATGGTAGGAATGTACCAATATACCAAAATATCAGTATATAACAATATAACAATACACCAGATGTGGTTTCCTGGGGAGGGGAGAAATCTCGTTCCTGTGAGATACCCTACAGTCTCCTCCCTGAGAGCTGAACTTGTCAGATCTATCCAGAGTCCTTCTCCACCAGGAGTTACAACCGTGGTTGACTTCTCAAGCAGAAAAGCTATAAAAATCTAATGGGGGAGCTGGAGGAAAGGAAAGGTGACAGCACTGTTAGCACAGCTTAATTGCAGGGAATTTTGCCCTCCAGCCCTCACATGCCTTTCCACATCACTGTCACTCTGGTGTGGGGATGCTCTTGAGAGCAGAAGCAAAGCTTTAAATGCATGTTTTTTTATATATATATGCATATATATATATATCTTTTTAAATATTTATGTGTGTGTTTGACTGTGTAAAATTATTATTATTAAAAAATGCAACCGCATCCCTCAGTCTAAGAGGTTCAGCATATCTAATTTCTCTTCAGAGCAAACACACAAAGGCACAGAGCAATGAACATCCCCTGCTGTTAGCTGTTTTTGAAAAGAACCCCACTTCGCTTTTCAGACGGCTCTTCCTCACAGCAGTATTGCCCTGTAATTTCAAGTCATAAAACTAATACAGAGAGCAAGCTAGAGTAAATACAGCTGCCGCACTTTCCCCCCCACCCCCAGCCATTCCCCCTCTGCCTTTCCAGAGTGAGTCCCTTCAGGGGCTCACCCATGTGTGCTTCATCTGCCCCCACCCTGCCTGACACAGCTGTGGGATTCTTTTCCTCAGGCAGGGACAAGGAGGGTTCAGAAGAGCTGGCGTATTACCTGCATTGCTGGTTTCCACCTCATGTCAGTTACCTGGTTTTGTACCATGAAAAGGCCCTGGCGACGTCCCAACTAAATGATGCAGTCACAGCAAGGGCCTTTGGAGGATGGGGGAGAAACATTACAATTGAGGAGGTGGGAGGGAAAAATCCATCAGGTTGGCTGGAGGGGCTATATAAGTGCTTTTGTAAGAGGTCTGGTGTGAAACCCAGGGAAGGAAAGCAAAAAGGAGAAGATGGTTGGGCTGCTGTATCACTGCCAGATGCGTCCTCCCAGGAGCAGGGACGAAATGTGCAGCATTGCAGCTCTGCAGAGTGTGGGTCTGCTTCTTCCCTCTGGCTCACACTGCTAATACAGCAGCAATGCAGGGGAAGAGAATTATTTACCTGAATGTAGTTCTGCCAACAGCCAAGGACGAGGACAAAGAGACGGGGAAAATAAGAGGGACAGTGGCTTTTTGCACAGTGACAGAGAGTGAGCCACTAAATCAGAAAGGAGGGAGTAGCTTCCCCATCTGCCCCAAGCAAGTGGGAACCAGAGGTGGTGGATGCACCAACAGAGGATGCACCTGCACGGTCCCAGTAACACAGCATCAGCTGGAGGCTTGTGGCTGGTGCCACTGGTGTCTCTGCAGCAAGTGCATGCAGGTGGCCCTGACTTCCAGCAAGTCCCTGAATGTCAGGGGACCTGCAAGCTACTGAAAGGCGATCTCCTTTGGAAGGGGCAAACCCTGTCCAACAAGACCAACTCAGGGGAACACTGCTAGAGATTTCCCTACAACCACCATTTACCACAGGCATCTTCATGGGCTTTCCCAATGGTTGGAGCAATTCAAAGCATGAGGGCAAATCTTTGTGGCTTGCTCAAGAGGAACTTGAAAAATTAGTGAAAGGAAAAGGCAAGTTTACTGCAGGGCTTTCTGCCTGCTGAGCATGAGTCAGCATCACTGTGGATCTTTATATGGGGCAGGGCTTTTGTAGTTTTTATTTCTGCATTTTTTACAAACCACAGACACAGATGCGAGGGTCATAATCCAGTTACTGGGTGCCCAATTTCTGTCTTATCCATGAATCCAAAATTCTTGCTAAAAGCTACTGGTGCCTCGTGTGAGAATAATGCAGGCTCAAGCAATAGGAATCGTATCTAAAGGGAAGCAAATGAACTGGACAGGTAGATATATAAGGTGAGAAAGTGAATCTATATATACAAAAGAAGCAAAAGAAAAGTTAAATTGCAGACAAGGTCCACTCTTTTTAAATGGGTCATACTGATTTTGTCCAGTCCTTCCAAAAAAAAGGGTAGTAGAAAGCAGTACAGCTCTGGAATATGTTCCACAGAGATGCTGTGGCGTCTCATCCTTGGAAGTTTTCAAGGTTTGGCTATACAAAGACACAGACATCATGCTGGCAGCAGTCTCGCTTTGAGCAGGAGGCTATACTGTGGACCTTCAGAGGTCCCTTTCCACCACCATTTCTATGATTTTATGAAAAACACTGCAAGCTTCTCCCTAAAGAGGGCTGAATGATCATCCTAAAATACCATGGATTTGAGAGTATTCAGCTCTCTTGATATCAGACATGAAATTTAATGTTTATTTAGCATAACCTTCTCAAACTATGCCTGCTAGCAAAGTTGCCATTCTCCCCCAACTGTGTTAACTAAAAATCTGTGAAAACCAACTATCTTAACTTGTTATACCACTAATCTTCTATAGGGAAAAAAGTGACTCATATGCTGACGCCCTTAAATGACCACTTCCAGGGAGCTGATCGGTTCAGCACAAACCAAAGGAACACCTTTAAAGATGGGCAATTATTTCTGCAATCAATAGCTGTCAGTAATAGATTGAGCACTCTCTAAATGCATAATTTAATTTCACAGTCCATTAACTTTCCCCCTTCTTAGCCTGCCATTGAACTGGCATTATGTTGTAATCTTTAATCCAGTGTGGGAATACTTCAACCTTTAACCTTTAAGCTTCTTATCATTTCTTACCTGATACCTTATGTTCTCTGTGTTTAAATAAAATGAAGCTGAAAAAAAAATCAAATTAATCTATTCTTTTTGATTGACAGCCAGAAAATAACTGAAGATTGAGAGCAGGAAGAAAACATCCTGTATCAAAGCCCATAGGTTTCCCAGAAAGACTGTAATTAAGTTGCAGTTCATAGAACCATATGAACATAAGAATTGTCAAAATGGCTCTCACTAACATCCTAAATCCTGTAAGAACCAAAGAATGCTGCTTCAGAGGAAAAGAAACATTACGCTACAACAAAATAAGTGATTATATGTACTATTATGAGGAACAAGCTAGTTCCTCGCCTAACCAATCGTCAACTCATGTTTCCATAAAACAAGAACAATAAAACAAATAAATGCAAACAGATAAAAGCAAGCACTTACAAAAAGCTTTTTAGAAAGAGATAGTAAAAAGAGCTTTAACTGTAAAAAAAAAAAAGGTTTATATATTGTTTTTGGCACCCGTTTTCTCAGATATTATGCCCCAGATGAAGTTTGTCTCTCATAGCTGACAACGCTGGAGTTGGGCATGCCTGTCCACCTCAGCCATGAGTCTGGTTTTCCATTCTTGGCCATAGGGGAGGTCATGTCACTCCAAAGCTGGCTACAGACTGAAGCTATACAGGTCCTTCCTACACTGGTTATGAAAAAATGGCCCATGCACAACTTTTCCTTGGATGGCAACTAACAATTTTGCCAATTTTTGTTGCTTGTCCAGGGATCTCTCTTTGATTTCTGCTCAGGAGTTTGACTTTTTCTGGGTTTTAGAAGGGCAATGAGAGGGGTCTAAAATAGACCTGTACCCAAAGCAGCAGGGCCCCATTCAGAAAATAAATAGTGCAGAACATTGCTGCTGTGGTGTTCCCCAGCCTCAGTTTAAAGCTGTTCAGCAGCTTATTAATTTCTGACTGATGCTGCAAATTGAGCAGACATCTTCATTGAGCTTCCACAATGCAACCCATAGCTTATTTTTTCCCTGGGAGGTGACAACTAATTCAAAAGGCATCAATGTATATAAGGAGATTAATTTGTTCCATCCSATTTATATTCCCTTGCAGCCATCAACAATGAATATAATTTATCGTCATGTGGCCCAACTGTCTCGAGCTACCTGCAGTAGTCTTTTCATCAGCAAGTTTGGCTACTTTGCTATTCAAATGCCTTCATTCAGTAATAGCATAAACCACTGTGAATTTAGGAAGAGAATTCCCCTCCAGGCAAATTAATCCAGAGCTCCTGGTAGCAGCCAGTACATGAAATGGGGCATAGGAGATAAATTATTACGTGGGTTGCATATGGCATTCTTACATATTTATGCACGTGAAATTAACTGTAACTGCCTTCTTCCCCATCAACCTAGCAACACATTTCTAAGGTGCAATACTGTTATTATCCTTTACTTACTGTTGGGTAAGCAAACAGATTAAGGACTCCAATGCCTGAACATGCTTCTGCTATTCTGTGGTATTCACAAGTCAAGTGTTTGCTTTTAGCATGTGGAAACCAGGAGGCCTTTCAGGTTCAACTAGCCCTGAGTGGAGAAGAATCAATGTCAATCAAACTTACTCACATTCATGGCCAGGAAATTATTGTGGACAGGCAAATGTCCCATAACTTGCTGATGAGCTGTGTGACCAGCCCAGGGCCAAACAAGGAGTCAGCAATGGAGCTCATAGCATGACTCAGACCTACAATAATTCTCTTAAGTATCCTTCTGCTCAAGAAGGGAGTAAGCAGGGCCACTGGTCTCTAAAGTGAATTATATGAAGTATTTCTGGTGCCTTTTGTAATCCATGTATTGTGCGTATACTCTGCCTTCCAGAAGGTTTACCCCACCCTTAAGGAGCTGAACTGGACTAATGCACCCTACACAGAGTTACTGCTCGAGACCACACTGGTACCACAGTCACTGTTACAATGGCTGCACTTTCCAAAGGCATGCAGAGCATGAGAGGTTGCACAGTTAAAATTAGACCTAAGCAAATGGTTAATATGCAACATCTGAAAGCCTCAGAAGTCTGCTGTGAGTGTGATTTATAAGTATGGTATTGCGATTGTGTCAGAAAACATACCAACCTGCCAATTTCATTTCAGAAAGTCAGTGAACTTCATAATCCTCTTAATTCCAACTTCCCTCTGCTTCTGCCCAGCTTCCTTTCAACTTTTAACACACTGCAGTCCAAGTTGTTGTGCAAGGAAACAGAACGAGTCAGGCAGCAAATGTCACTTGTGATTGACTCTAACAAGCTTCTCCCCAGAGGAGCTCAGAGAGGCCCCAGGAGGAGTCTGTAGTCCCACCAGGAACAGAAGTGTGAGTGAGAGAAAGGGCAAGGGGCAGGTGGGATGCTGTTGTGGGGAAGTTTATTTACTGATGCGGGTGGGACAAGAAAAAAAAAAACAGGAGTTGTACTTCCAAACCACTCTACGCCAATAGCATCCCAACAGTTAAAATGAGAATTTCATATTCATGAAGGCTGTCAATCAATTCACAGTCTGGAGATGTATGTTCAAATGCCTGTAGTCACAGCTGATTAGCTATAAGACCACGCTGTCTTTACTACAGCCAATGTGTCTCAATCCTGGCTTAAAAGTGTTACCTCTAGGTTTGTCAAGGTCACCTACTCTGTAGCAGCAAGTCTTTACCTGCAATGTCTGCTTCAAGGAGTAACCCTCTGAAGCAACAGCAGCAGTTAAGGAGGCACCAACCACTTTGGTTTAAAGTGACAACGTCAGCTGACAGATGAGCTGTCTAGGACCTCCCCATGGTTTTTTCGGCTAGAGGAGAAGGGCACAGCTGCACACTACTTTGTGATGACCAGCAGAGCGGCGACACTGAACCAGCTCTGTGTCTTTCATGCTCACATGTAATGATTCCAAGACGAGACACTCCGATGCTGAGAATTTATCAAACTACTCCGAGCGATCAGAAGGAGCACAAGGATGACCGGGTACAAAACAAAGTTCTTAAATTTGCAAGGGCTGAAAGAAGACCTGCTACAATCTTGCTTATGTGTGAAAGGGGGCATATGTGACTTTACAGTAAAGCTCATCATAAAGTATATCAAATCTTTGCCTACATTCAAAGTATCTTCTGTCCTAATATGCATGAAAAAAACAGCAAAAACTTCCCCAAGTGCAGTGCTCTGTGTGTGAAACAGCACTAGGCGTGCAGATGACATTCAAGAAGCAACAAAGAAGGAGGATTTCATGCTCTGTGGGATCTCTGGCTTTTATAGTCAGTATTGGCTTTGATTTACCCAGGAAAACTGCACATCAATTCTCTCAGGCCATCAGCAAGTTATCTAGTAATAGGGAAGAGACAGCAAAACAATTTCCCAAATCTTAAAAGGAACGAAGTCACTGTAGGAAGGAGGTCAGAGTGGTGAGGAACAGAGTGAGAGACACAACCAAGTATGCTGCTGTTGCACATCACCACGCCTTCAGGAATTAGCAGCACAGCTAGGTTTCCTAAACAACCTCATGCTCGGAAAACTACAAACAATAATCATACAAAGGTAAGTCACCAGGGCCAAATAAAATTCACCAGATAGAATAAGAACAGACTGAAATAGAAACCTGCAGATTGATCATCCTGGAGAACTCAGTTAACTCCAAGGAGGCCTCTAGAGTTTTCTCACATTAATATTTGAAAGTCATTAGTTTGAGGCTTCTAGCTTTGTGAAATGATGAATACCTGCAGGCAAGACAGAGAAGGCACTGCAGTGACAGACAGCACATACCTCTGAAGTATATACTTTGACCTCTTTTTAAGGAGCAGAGAGTTAAGGCTGGAGAAACAGTGAACASGTATCATCTGCCAGGACTTCAGAAAGTCATACCATGAATGGGTTTTGCTTCCTGCAGTAATTCAAAGTGCACTAAATGAGTTAAAAACCTAAGGTTACTGTATGGACAGAAGGGTTTCATGGAGGTAGGAATCCAGTGACCACAGCCATGGTCTTACCAAGCTGTCTGGGCTGCAGCCACAGGAGACAAATACTCCATCAATGCCCTGTGCAACASAAGACTGAGCCGCACTCCTCTTCCAGCAGACAGGAGGATCTAACAGATAACTTTTTCTTGTCTCCTCTGCACCAGAGCCCACTGCCCTTCAGTTTGCACAGTTTCTATTTCAAGGGTCTATGAGTTAATGCTTGCACTGTACTTGCACTTGGACTTGCAGTGCAAGTCATCAAAGAAAGAGGATTAGGTCTGATGTCTCTGTAAAGGATATGAAGACGAAGTGTGTCCCTTAAGAAAAGATGTTAAAGACCCATAAGGTAAAAACAAACCAGGCTTTTTAGTAAAGATAAAGAATTATTTACTTCCTGGCAGAGTAGAAGCAAACTGTAGTACTGCCTGGGGTATGTCTATGCAAACAGTGCCTTTGCATGTTCTCAGACTCTCAGCCTAATTACTGTGTCCAATACTTGCATTCTCATTAGGTGAAATACACACTTAGAGACAGAGGTTCATGAGAAGATATGGGCATCACTTAGGTCACATTTAGTTAAAGCCTTCATCCAAATAACAAATTTTTCACTGCAGCTGTGAAACCAAAACAACACAATTAAAGATGAGTTTGCATTGAAGTAAATGTATATTTTCCAGCATTTTTTTTCCCATACCTATCTAAAATACAACAATCATTCATTGTGCTTTTGATACTGGTAAGGCTATGAAGAATTAAATGCACAGTTCTGTCCTCTGACTCAAGAGTACGAAGAATGTGGCTCCTTTTCTTCTTGTGTGCAAGACGGTTTTCCAGCCTGACCACCACAAATGTATCAGTCTCAGCACACTTTTCTCACTCCTGTTTAAGATATACTACACCGTAATGATATAAACCCCATCACACACCCATGTCCTGAAATGTTTTATGCAGTATAAAAGAAGGAGGTACAATATCATTACTGAGGAAAATGACATAATACATTCTCCATAAATCATTTCAAAACCAATTGCCACAGTTGTGAACCTGTCTTAATTTTGTGGATTAATCTTAATCTTGTAATACAAATGCCATCCTGCAGCCTGTAACACAAGCTATCAGCACTTACGTGACCTGAACAGTACATTTAGCATTGCAAACTACAATATATAATTAACTGGCTATATGCACATGCAGTAGACCGATGCCTGCCAAATTACATACTGTGGTTTGCCCTTTAGTGCCTTAAGTATAAATATAATAAGTAAAAATGATCAACACCCCATTTTGGCATGAAATTGATTTTCAAGGTATGCCATTTTCATACATAAAGTTGCATTCATGTATTACACTGAAATGTCTCACCTCAACAGCTACACAGCATGAGATTGATTTATTTTGTAGCTGGAAAAGACAAACTTGGAATCAACAAATAAGATTCTGTCCCTCCAGAAAGACTCCATATCAGCAGTTGCCATTCTTGCCAACACGAAAGGTTTCTCCTCATATCCACCCAGTTACAGAAATGCACTCCCAGGGAGGGAAGGGGACGGGTAAGAACATACAAATGAAAGAAGGTAAGTGTTTTTTTAAACAGATGAGGTAAAAAGGAAGGTCCTAGCTTTTTATGTAGCACAAGCTGCTGTCAGAGTAACATGATTTCCCTAAGAGGTTCCCAGCCACCCCTGGAAGAATTAATAGTCACAGTCAGATGTGCTGCTCCTGGCACAGCTGGTCCAGGTAAATAAGTTTCTCCCCAGCTGCTTGTCCCTCCTACACATCACAGGCTATTGTCCCCTCAGAGCTACAGCAGAACATCATACATGATCGTTCCCTATCTCAGTTCAACCAGGTTTGAGCATTAGCAGAAGTACTTAGTAGCAGTGCTCTTCCAAACCACTTTCACCAGCCTCGTCGTAAATTATACTGGAAAAAAAAACTATTGCTACAGCTAAGCTTGCTCACTGTCAGACCCCACAGCGTGCTTCAGGGTAGATTGCATCCACCTCCAAGGGCTCTGACTTTTGTGAAAACTGTTTCCAGTGCTTCAGGGAACATCAAGCCAGTGCTCAAGACAGGGATCCTGCCATGTCACATAGGGATCCTTGAACGTAAAATGTAAGCCAAGATTCAGAGTCATAATCCAAAGCACCTCTTGCTGACATTATGCTCAAAAAAGTGAGAAGGGCAAATAAACTCTGGCAGGTTTGTGGATTTTCCCCCTCAAAGACAAGAGGCTAAGCATTTTAAGATTTATACCTTCCCATTGCTGCTCCTTTCTGCCTCCGTTCCACCACAGGAGCCCAGGTCTGAGCAGGTACAAGTTCACCTACTTGTACAGAACACTCTGCAGCCTCGAAGGTGAGCAGACAAAACTGCTTGCAACTACAGTGCCATGAGTTTGCTGCAGACTAAAGATGCAGAGTAATTTTTTAAGTGCATCTTATTTTTTTAAGTTGATGTATTTTTCTCTTTTCCACTTTCCCACTAACATATCAGCATGAATTGAAAGCTGCCTCATGGGAAGATGTGAAGGGAAGGCATGAAGGTTGGCATCTATAGAGTACCACCTGCCGGGCTTAATACAGGAAGACATCAGGTTTGCATGTAGATTTTGGGTGCCTAACCTTCACAGCCCAGTCTCAGCTATGACTGGTGTCCTCTGGACACAGCCGAGGAGATGCAGAAGAAGAGCTGATGATAACACCAGCTGCAGGAACATGCCAGCTAGTCTGGTAGTTAATCCAGTGTATGTCACCCAACTGTTTCTCCCTTTCATAAGCCCTTCTGCCCATTTTCTCAGTGCCCGTTTGTACGCCAGAATATAGCAGTGATCTATCTATTTGCATTCTAGACATCCTTACACATGCTGCCAGGGCTGCAAGGACTTGATGGGGTTACTTATGGGTCAGAGAAATTAAATCCTGTTTTCCATCCCTTTACACACCTGGAATGAATAGGGAAATTTTGCCTGTGATGTTCTGGACCATAACCTTGAAATTTCATAAAGTGTAGCAGTTTCTTAAGATCTAGGGATGGAATTTTTTATTATTGCTTTTGAAATAAAATTCTTGTTGGTGGCTCAGAAAACTTTCCTATATCTACAATGACATCAGGAAGAAAGTATTAGCCTTCTGTGCAGCAGCAATTCTCCATCGAATTAACCACTAGGTGGGAAAATCATTGTGCTGGGGAGCAGGGAAATTTCCACAGATGTCAGGGTTGTTTCCATTGAAATATTCCATAGCTGTTCTCTGAAGTGAATGTAGTCAGCAACTTTAGATTAATACACAACTAATGGCACTGTGAACAGGAAATAGAATGAAAGAGGTTTCTGTGTTTTCCAACCCATAAACTTGCTGTTTGAAAGGTAGCATTCAAATATGGAAATGTAACTAGCAATCCTTGTCCATGGCAGGGATTGTTTTGTAATCTGTCTTGCAATCCATTACTAAGGGCTTTCCTGGGGACTCCATGCAATATGGATTTTAGTGCATGTTTTAGTGTTAGCAAGGGTGAGGTCTTATTGTTTTACAAGTCCCCTGAGGTCCCTATGACAAATTTCCAATAACATGTAAGAAGATGGCCATTTCTTTATGACTGGCCCCCGCATTACCATCATTTCATATGACAGATCAGAGACGATCCCTCCTGTTGCTTACTCTTAATACTGCTCTCTTGTTCTCAGTTACTTTAACCCCAATTTGCTTTTGTGGAAACAGAAGCCATCCCACTCCCTGCAGAGTGAGAAGAAGTCTCCTCTGCTGCTTTCACAAACAGCTCAGTGACATTTCCAGCCCAGGTGATGAGGGGAATTTGCTAGTATCTCTCTCTGGGAGAGAATTTACCAGTATCTGATTCACAGCATGGTGGGCATTTCCCACTGTGCTTAGCTGCAGCCTGGCCTCCTTCGTCTGTTGAGAGCTCACAGGATGCTCATGAGTTTAGCCACCATACAGCTCATGTTTTGGGTGTCTCTCCACACACCGTTCCCAGGCACTCTCCCTACCTGAAAAAAGCTGTCATTTTGGGTGGGATATTCCTTTTCCATCACTGCCAGGAAACTGCCCTCTACAGCATATCACACCTAAATGAAAAGCTCTCACCAACCCTGCTGCTGTACAGGCATGAAAGCATTTGGCTGGTGCTCAGTGGCCATCTCCACCTCCCCCAGCTTTCTTCCCAGTGTTCCCAGCCTATTTCTGATCTCAGAACTGTAAAGACACTGAATAACAGAGCCATAAAACAAGTTGGGTGGGAAGGGACCTCTGGAGGGCATCTGGTCTAGCCCTCTCAAAGCAGCATCAACTTTGGAGACAGAACTAGGATAGGAGGAAAGAAGAGAGAGAGGGGGGAAAAAGCTGTCAATAAAAAAGGGCAAGGAGAGACATACACAACAAACACAGAGAAAAAGCTCACTTCCATTCCTACTCCTAGACAAACCTCTAAGAAGCAAAAAGTTTAAACAGAAGAGCATGAAAAATCTCAAATATCACTGGTCTTATTAGCTCAAATTTTCTGACAGTGACCTGTAACCTCTGGCCTGACAGCCAGTCAGGCAGAACCTTTCCAGTTCCCACGGCAGATGCTCTCCTTCTCAAACACAAGTTTAAGATTCGCAGTACCACTTCTGCTTAAAAAGACAGCTTCTAGAAACCGCCACTGACTTTCCCCACAACCCCACTGTTGTTTTTTCCCTCTGGCAAGGTGTAACTTGTTGGCTGCCTCTTATGTACCCTTCAATGCATCGTCTTACAAAGGCAGCTGTGAAGCTCAAGATTTCTGTTTGTACGCTGGATTCATCACACGAAGCAGAAAAGAGCACTGCATGCTCTTATTCACAGAGCAGAATAGGAAAGCCCAGGTGAGAAAAACACTTAAAGCAGAGAGACACAGATATATAAGTTCAGCCTTGCAGGGCTGACTGCCATCCATGCAGAGAGCCAAAGCATGGCCTCTTCTGAATTTGAATCAGTCTTCTACGAACCTACTAATAGCTTGATGAGTTAAGAATTAGATTAGAACCTGGTATTCTGTGGATTTCTATATTGCTGTTGGGCCTTGAGGTGCAATCTCCACTTAAAGAGATTTATTTTCTTATTTTCTTTTTCTTAAGGAATATATTTTCTTTGGTACCAGTGTGTGTCTGTCAACTCAAAGTTCCTTAATGAGTCTAAAGTTACTGGGAAAAGGATGGACAAACAGCTCATTATACCTATTTGCATAAGACAAAAGACAAACAACTTTAACAATGTATTTTGTACTGCTCAGTAAGTGTTGAACTAAAAAAACTGCCTGAGAGTAAACTACTGCAACACTATGACTATTCAAAATGAAGGCCTTCTCATCAGTGTATTATCAATGCAACAATTTTTTGGAGTAATACTGAGGAGGGTGCCCTCACCCACAGCATGACTTACCCCTAATCAGCCAGAAATTCAATATGACAAGTAACTCGTTCTAGTTCACCACGAAATCCTCAGGTCTAGATAGGATCAATAACTTACATATACATCTTTTGATAAAACTCTTGATTAATAATGTTAATGATGATTACTGATGATACTTCCGTGGAGAACACCACATCTGTAGAAATGTATTGCAAATGTGGTAATAACTTCCCCTGTTTGGACATGTCCAGAGAAAACTAGTTTTCTTCATTGCCCAGCTGTTCTTCAGTTTCCTAAATCAAAGCAGAGCCTGCATGTGATCTAAATTCACCTGAAGATTTTTTGCAATGTGAAAGGTTTTTAAAGGTGAAACCAGGTGGTTATATTCTGCACATAGGAGCATTTGGTAGTTTGTAAGACAAAGAAATTGGCTTCCTTTTCCCCAAGATTACTAAGAAGTATTTAACTTAAAGAAAATGTAATCTGCAAAAACCCAACCCTCTTCAGAATACCTCTTCAAATTAATTTTACTAGTTTTACTTCAAAAAGAGCCTTCTAAATAAAAACAAAGAAAGAAAGAGAAGTTTACATATTTGGATATCCAAAGCTATTCTCCTTTTAAAGGCTATTCTCTAAACTCTTTTGGTAAGAAACATTAGAAACTGTGAGATAACAGGGATGCCAGACAAAGTCTGGGGATTAAGTTATTTTCCTTTCTCCTCTTACATGAATAAATATTAGCCATCCAGTATATTCCTGTCAGCGTATTGCACTCTCAGTTGTTAATTACAAGACACCAATTAAAATACAAAGTCAATGGGAGACAGGAATTGCCCTGTGACTAGACTGTGAGGGGGTGCAGGATCACCCAGGTTAACCTGGGTTTCGAGCTTTGATAGAGCTAAGTGCTGGGCAAGATTAGATGGCACATGAGATAATTAAAAAACAGTAGAAGGAGGGCTTCGCATTTTTGCATTTTGCAAGAATCTTTAATGACTCCCAGGGCATTGGAAGATAACATGTATCTTGTTGAGAGAATACAAACCCAGTGTTACAACAAAATAATTGTTTGATTAGACTGTGGGGATGGGTGAAGAGGGAGAAGGGGGATTAATATTCATCTTGCATTGTCTGAATAGCCTAAGGGAAATATAATTTAATTAGGTCTATGTATATTTTTAAGAGACACCATGTTCATAGCTAAAGCAGAAAACGTCTATGTTCTCAGGCAGTTAAGCAAGAAAAGTGCTGACCTTCAATGTGCTTTCGCCAAAATAAATTAAAAAACAGGACCATATAACTGATTTCCTAAAGGCAGTTGAGATCAGTCTGAATGAATTATATGGTGAATAGCAGTTGCAAATGAAAAATAATGAGAAGATAACATCCTGGAGTGAAAGAACATACAGACAATGGGCACAGAAAAATTGATTACACTGGCTCAAATGCATTGAGGTGATACTGAGAAGTGGGACTTCTACTAGAAATTTTTACAAAGCACTTTGGAATTTTTTTCTATGCATTTGTATGTAGATAATTATCTTCAAATTGGCACTGAGGTCCTGCTATAGGAGTAGCTGATGCCCATGCTATTTTCTTCTCATCCCAGTAGAACACCTTGATGGGCTTAGCAGGAAAATAATGCTGAGCATACAGCAAAGTCCTAATAAGATCACAGCCTTGCAGAAAAGCAACCACAGAGAGAAAGGTGTGAAGGCTCAGGGTTAAAAATCCATGGACACATGTCCCCTGTGGATACAGCTGTGCAAACTAAAAATGCAACTGCCTTCAGGTGCCTGCCCAGTGGCTAACACAAACACCTCCCTGGCCTTTCCAGGTGAGCCGCAGAGACCTGAAGTCCCGCAAAGGACTTTGCTCTTTTTGACTGAAAAAAATCAGCTCTGAGACAGAGATATCTTCCTGTGAAAAAGTGGTGAAAACCTAGAGACAACCTGTTAATTAGCTGAGAGGAAACCATGGAAGGATGCTTATGGAAGGAGAAAGGGCGGATGCTCAGGAGAAGTGTTTTTTATTTCAAAGCATATACATGCATGTATGTATGTATGCCTGATGAAAATAAAAAGATTGAACTGGGACGAGAATGAAACAATGGCAATTATGTATTTCCGCACAGAAGGCAAATGCAAGAAAGAAGACAGATTTTTGTATGTCTGCTCAGTGTATTTTGCTGTGAATATTTTGAAGGGCATAAATTTCTATAATGAAAGTTTAGATACGCTTTACCAGTTTTGTAGGACAGAGGTTACTAAATAATGTGTTGGAAACTAGAAAAATGTCTCTTTCTGCATTTCTTTGATATTTGAAACAAATAATTATTTTCCTTTTGCAACATTACTACGAAGATGTCTTAACAAGGGAACTAAGCGGCTTGTTTTGTTTTGTTTATTCTGCAAAAACATATAAATAATCACTTCTGGATGAAGGTGATGATCACAATTAAAACACATCTCCCTGTAGTCCTTGATCTAAGGATGATAGTTCTGTACACTCAGCCAAGCTCCCCACCCTGACAGACACCTCAGTACCTGTGGGGGCTTCTGGGCCATCCTGGAGAACCCATTGAATTATGTCAACTACAAATGGACAAAACTTTCAGCTTCTTTTATATCACTTGCCAAAGCTAATTCTCTGCAGATTACTCTCCCATGCACACGTACACAGACACAAACATTTTTCTGCTGTCACAAGAAAGGGACGTTTGAGGGTGCTGTGAGATGATGGGTTCAGATCCAGACTTGTTTTCTTCTGGACAAAAGACAGGGAAGCCAGTTAGTAGGAGGAAAGGCGCAAATTTATCTGGGGGAAAAAAAAAGATGTTTCCCATTTCTAAGCCATAGAATAGTGTTGTCATACAACACTAATCCACACCTTCCCTGCGCATGTAGACTATCTTTTCTCTCAGAGCAACTCCAAAACTCATCTCTTACTAATCAACTTCACCACCAAACTTCTGATTTGTACATCGTGGTCTTGTCTTTATTCCTAGAGTCTCATCTTCAGGCTTCTCCAACATGACATCCATGGTGTCTCTTGAGCTCATTCAGCCTACCATCATCATCCAAAAGCCACCTTCTGCATCAGCCTGTACCAGCCATTGTACATGGCCGTACATGGGTCTCCCTGAAAGACACGTGTCTCCACCAAAGACACTTTCCTACCTAGCTCATGTGTTGCATAGATATGCTGGGATGCCACAGCRGTGCATCCTGAGGCACTTCCCACCTACTGCATTTGTGCACAGCCTGATATTCCTGGCTGGAACAGAAAAAATGCGTGTTGTGCCTGGCTTCTGCCTTTCTCCAGTTATGCTGCAACAGCTGCAGAGAAGCAGAAAGGTGCAGTAGTGGCTTCTTGGTTTTGATGCCACTGTTTGTCCCAGTTCATGGTGCTTTGCTTCACAAAAAGAACTAGCTAATTTTTACCTACTAAAACCTACCTGTATAAACACTGCAGTTGCTAATCTTCGTGTTTGTGGAAAGAAAAAACATTGACGTCTCAGTAGTTAAGCCTAACCCTTCTGAAGTTTTGCAGCTTCTGGGAGGCACTATGGGTGATGTTTATCCCAATCCCATCTACATGGAGCCTGATGCACGACGATTAAGTGCTTGGCCTATACAACGTGCATTGCAAAGTCCTACCTGGCACTAGTGCTCTGAAATGTCTCATGTTAGCTGGTCAGAAAGCRAACTGTATTCCTAAACCCCTTGCAGTCCCCTTTGACAGATGATCCTTCCCTTATTTTTGCCAGCCTTTCTCGTATTCCTACAGGAGCAGAAGAGACCAGCTTTATGGATAGTTGGATCTTGAGAGGACTAACACAGAGCAGACGTGTTCTGTCAGAAAGAACCCGTGACATTTCCATGCCTTAGCAGCAATTTGAATTACAGATTCAGACAAAGCAGCCTGTTGTCTCTGGTTTAGATTTTTATTTGCATTGAAGAGGCAACTTTCAGGAAAGAAGTATACATATAAAATAGAAAGCAAAGGGAGGAAAACAAGGGGTTGATCAAGATGCAAGTGAATATATATGTCAATTCCACACTGCTCTGCCTTAATGTATATTTGCAATGCCATGTCAGGCCTCTGAAACGTATTGGCATGCTGCAACAACCAGCTCACTAAGCTGTTCCAGCTGTGTAGGAGGTGCATTTTCTCCTCTCTGCCATGGCCTGCCCCTCAGCCTGTCCTGGGACCTCCTGGAGATGGGCAGTTCAGAAGGTGTAACACACACAGCGCAGGCAGCAGGTAAGTCTGGCAATCGTTTCACAAACATAAGTATTGTTATTCCCACTTCTGTCACAATTTGGGAAAGGATTTTGTGCTTTTTTCTAATATCTGTGAAATCCTCTTTCCCTTAAGGGAGAATGGGAGAGCAGCAGGAGAACCAGACCAGATTTTTTGGCTCTTGTTACAGCTTCTTTCTCCCTGCAGGCAGCAAAAGAAATGATTAAAAGCCCTCCACGTGGGCAGAGCAAAAGCTGTCATTTTGATTTCTCCTGGATGCGCTACTCAAAATGCTCAGCAAAATGCAGAGCTTCCCTGCAGCTAATCCCTCCCACCACTCCCCACCGTTGAATAAAGGCTGCTGACATCCTTCCCAACGACAATGGCTTTCTGGCCAAGGGAGAGATTGGTCACAGCCTCGTGGATGCCAGGGGACCTGAGACAGGGGCCCCCACAAATCTGGTGGGCATCTTTGCAGGGTGGCAGAGGAGAAGTAACTCCATCAGGGATGCTAAATCCTGCCACACCCACTACTATTCCAGGCCCTCCATATTCAGAAAAGGGCAGCAGCACAATCCTGTAAGGAGACACAGACTCCTTAGAAGAGGACTTCAGAAGAAGACTCCTTAGAGGGCTCCTTAGAAGACGACTTCATTGTTGCTTCTTCCTCTACTACCACCCCAGTTGCTTCAGCATGGCTGGCGTTCACACAGTGGTTACATGGGAAAAGCCAGCAAGCCAGCCCCAGTGAGCTGACCCACTAAGGCAAACCATGGGATCAAAGTAAACAAGATCTCCAGGCTCTCTGGCAAGATCTCAAGTCAAGATCTGACAAGATCTTGACAAGATCTCAAGTCTCTCCAGGCTCAACACAAAGAGGATCAAATACGTATCACATTCACAGCTCACACCCTGCTCCATGCAACTGCCAAGGAAGATGTCTCTCAAGTCATTCGTTGTCTAACTCATGACAACATTCGTTGTCTCACTCATGGCTGCACAGCAGGACCTCCTTTGAAGGATACACACAATCCTCACCACAGACAGATATTAACAGATATTAACCTTAAAGAGGGCAGTTAGAAGAGGAGAATGAACCTTGCAGTCTGTGAGATATGCTTCCTACTGGAAGAGTTACATCCCACGTGCACAGTGCATTCACCTTCCTCCACAAAACAGGCTCCAGTATAAAGTATCAGGATATTTGTGTTCAGATTTCCCTGGAAACAACGGGTTTCCAAATAAATTGGATGCTGAATTACATCTCTTTTCCACTGGGGAGGAGGGGGAGACAATAAATCTAGAAACAAACCAAGAGTGACCCAGAGCACAAAAGAAAATGAAATCAGAGGGAGAGCAGGAAAGGCTCATAATAAAAGCGTATTCCTTTGAAGCCACCTTCACAGACATACTTTTCCCTCTAGCTGCAGCCATTTTGCAGAGCTTTATTAAAATAGCATCTCTGCAGAGGAATTACTTAAAAGAGAGAAGTAATAGATTTTTCAGAACCAATGAAAACAAACCCCCTAGAAACAAGAGCGGTTTTCTTTCCCAGACAGGAGTTCTTTAATTCCTTTCTCATCTTCATCCATTGCAGGGATGAGACGGATCAAACCACAGCAGAGGTCTGTGATGGTGCTGCCAACTGTCTTGGGAATGCACTGGCCAGTCAACAAACTAGTTAAACAACCAAAGACACTGCTGCAAATGCCCTGCAACCCTGAACCAGAAAGCAGTAAATATCCTTTTTGAAGTCAGTAATGGGGCCATGCTGAAAAAGTGCTTCAGTGACAATTTTGTGTTGTTGCTTTTGGGCAGCATTTCAGCAACTTGAACAGGAGGAGGAGTGGGAGGAGGTGTGGTCTCTGTGGGCAGCTTGCTGTCTGTGGGAATAAAGCAGAGCAGATGCAACTCTTGTATGCAGCCGATCACACTTCCTGGCACGCTGAGATATTTGAATTGCAGATTTATGGCTCTTCCTAGTTTTTCTGGTTTTTTCTTTTTAATTGAAGTGTCAATTCTGGGGAGGTTTTTTTTTACTATTTTTTGTATAAACTATGTAACAGGCAGGAATGAGATGCAGTTATACTGGAGAAAAATGGGAATACTACCTCTGCTTCCAAACATCAGTGAAAAATGCAGTTAGTACCTTATAAGGCAACTTCTGCAGGTTTCCTTGCTCTACCAGGCTGTGCATGAAGGAATTTTACCTTGCTTCTCCAATGATGAAGTGTTCCACCAGGTGTTGATAGCTATGGCCTTGGCTCTCCATAAACTAAATGCCTTCAAGACCTCTAGGAGCAATGAAAGGATCTCAGCAAAAGCAAAAGTGGACCTAATTCATTGTCTCTCAGTCTTCATGGGCTTTCTCTCAAATTTGGCAATCAGCACTTTCTCTCAGCTTGACATCTGGTTGCTAGACATCAAGACTAGCTGTCCTTTTCAATACCAAAGTGAAGTCCTAACCCCTACAATGACTGTATCAATAAACCTATATCTTTGGAAGCTGGGTCCAGTCCTGTATACTACGTGACCTCTGAGAGACAACTCAACAAACCAGCATAAAAGTCTCTTTTACTGCCTTCACAGTTAAAAGACATGGTATCAGTTCCAATGATGTATTTGGTGAGAGATTTACTGCTTGAGTTTTCCTTCCCAAAACTGTCTGTCCAAAAGCAATATGAATAACAAGAAAGCATGACATTTTTGAACACTTCCCAGCTGTAGTTTCAGGGTAGGCTTCTGGGTACAGGTACTCAGATATCCAGGGAAAAAGGAACTCTTGCTGAAGGCTGGAGCTGTGTCATAGTGGGGTCAGTTAGCACTACTGCTGTGTGYTGCCCCATGACCCCCATGACAGGCAAAATATAAAATATACCAGCTATTGCTTATCCACCAAATTTAACAGATAGGGTGATCTGCAGGTGATCTGAGACCACTTCTAGTCCGTTAGGGCCATTAGGGACCACTAGAGAAGGGGGCAAGCTGAGCCCACAGGACACACTGCTTAGCAGGTCTGTGGGAGCACTTTGACGGCCTTCTGCCCCATTTCTTGGGAGGAGTGTGAAGAGAATGACCCCTGAGTGACACCCCGGTCCTTGACATGCTTGTGCCACATGTACAACCTGAGGCATGGGAATGAACTTGGGAATGGAGAAGATCCATAAGGAGGAAAGTGATTTGGTAAGGCAATTCAGAGTTTCATTTAGTGTTGTCTAGAATTGCTTGACCACAGCAGGGACATCAGCCTTAACTTTCCCTGGGGATGAAAAGAGGCTTCTTTTGCTCAGAAGCCTGGAGTCAGAGAGGACCCACGGGTTTGCTGTTGACAAGGAGCACTCCTGTCTGAAGAACATACTAAAAATATCCCAGGCAAAAAAGCTTCTGACAAGAGTAGCAATTTAAAAAAAAAAAAAAAAAGTTTTCTTTTGCAGTTGGGATAGTTTGGAGTACACATGTGATGGGTTACCAGAACTCAGCTGGTGACATGCGTTGCAATTTTAAAAAAAAAAAAAAAACAAACCAAGAAACAAACAAACAAAAACCCACAGAGCAGCTAGCTATGGTTCAAGCTGAATAACAGAAGCATCAAAACTGAACTCTAAATCTGACATTAATGTTCAATGCAACACCCATTACTGTAAACATACTTGTTGTTCTGTTAAATTGGGATACTGCATCTGTGAAAGGAAATCTCTCTTTGATGGAGTTTCTGGCATTCTGCAAGAGCTCCTTCTAAAAGGTAGTTCATTCCAACATCCTTTGGAAAAAGATTAAGGGATCAGAGACTAAAACCATCACAACCTCTGTAACGTGATAACTAAATCCCTTTACCCTAAATAACAAGCTTTCTACACCAAGTCTGGCTTGTTTGACTTCTGCTCCTGAAAGCTAGAGTCTTCAGCTACTTTAAATCTTGTAAGCAGAAGAAAGCATCTTATTCTTATATTTTCCCTTTATTTAATGCCTCCAGACAATCTCTGGGACAGCACTGCACCATGACTCTGGCTTCAGACAATTTAACCAGGCAATTACCAATTTTCCYGCAGTTCTCTGGCTGACAGTATTCACTGCAGGCAGAAAATAAATCCTTCATTGGGGTGGATGGAGGGGGAGAAGAGGAAAGGAAGAAGGAAAACAGATAATTTTTCCAGATGTGCTTAATTCTCCCAGCTACCTTTCTGGGTCTGCTTCTCTGCTACCTCCTTTCCTGTGTCAGTAACATCTGCAGCAAGCAGGAGATAAGGTGCTACGGGAACACATGGACATAGTTTTCACCCTTTTCCTCTGAGAAAAATTCTGGCTCCAAATCTGAATGAATGAATCTGCCTCATTCATTATAGCACATAAGAGGGCTGAGACATGTTGTAGGCACAGCTGTAATAAATACTATTCTTGACCAGGAATAGCAGGATTGTAGAAGTACAATATGTAACTGCAGTAACATCTCTCTCATATCTGTGTACACACCCAGTAAAGGTATTTGTTTATGGACCATGAAAAATATCAGTTCTTGCCTTCATCAAAATGAGCACTCTGAGCTGAGATGAAGCTAAGTAAGCAACAACAATGTCATAGCAAACCAAGTTCTGTTATTTGTCTGTGTAAATGTTACCGGCCCAACACATCTATTTTATCTTGATGAGATTTGACCGGCCGCCACAGAGTTAATCCTGCCTTACAATGGCATAAGTGATAATGATCCCCAGAGTTTTCATAAAAGCTGCTGATTTGAATTCTGCACATTTTTGTAGTACACAGCTGGGACACTCCCAACTGCATTATATCCTAGGCTTTTTATTCCACTTAAGATACCTCTGACAATCTAAAACCGCTCTGAATTGCCCAGATAAGCATTTATTTACTAAGAACAGAATTTCTTCACTCTATTAAATACCCAAGATATAGAAATAACAAAATATTCTCATATAAAAACATTTCCATAAGACTGTACAAACCTATTTAAAATTAAACTAATAACATTGATAAAATACTCTAGTTATTAAATAAATACAATTTGTGGAAGCTAGATAATTGCTAAATAAGGATCAGCAGCTTAGCCTTAGCTTTGGCCTGGCCTCATATGTGTAATCTACCTATCCCTGATATGGTGTCCTGTGAGAAGACACAACACGTAATGCAAGCCAGATTGAACCAGGGCTGACTTTCATATCCCAGGCTGAGTTTTCAAAGCTGTCAGGAAGTACATATATATATGTTAAATTATAATTTTATATATATATATAAAAAAATATATACGTACGTGTGTGTGTGTGTGTAAATAACACAATGAGCACAGAAAACTGTGGAAGAACAGCCTGGCTTTCACACAATCAAAGGCAATAGTGTCCTTGAAAACTAAATCACTTGCTTCAGTTGTTTCATGACTGGACGCCTTTACCTCCCCATGATGCTTGCCACTGCATGAAGTGGGAATGGCTGTCACTTCCTGTCACACAAACAGATTCACAGGCTTAATTAACACTGGAAAGTTTGTTAAGCTAAA
The DNA here is from genome assembly GCA_035582835.1 of Phoebastria nigripes. Taxonomy (NCBI): domain Eukaryota; kingdom Metazoa; phylum Chordata; class Aves; order Procellariiformes; family Diomedeidae; genus Phoebastria; species Phoebastria nigripes. The sequence goes on along the minus strand of JAYKAV010000300.1, from coordinate 1,812,324 downwards.
AGACTAATTATAAATGCAACACAAATCACTCACACCCACACCCTCCCACTGTCTCTCCCACCAGCTGGACAGTCCCTTCCAGCAGAAACTGCTTTTGAAGCTGACACAAATCTGACACTCGACAAAACACAGTAGTAAAGCTGCTTGTTCGCCATGGTGTCTCTCCTACAGAAACAACTTCAACCTCCCCAGCCCGCCCCCTTTTTAGGATTTCTCATGTCTGAAGAGAAGAAAGAGGTCCACGACCCAGCAGAATCAATGTGGTGTGTGGAAGGCTGCCCCCACCTACATCCCATGAGTACAGAAATGATGCCAAAGCAGCATCCACAGTGCTCTACACAGAGCAAATCCTATGCAAGGGTGAAACTTGAAGAGAGTTAAGCTCCCATTCCTGTCACTTACAGTTAGTGCCAACAATTTTCTATAGTTTTTTTTCAGTCTTCTATAAAATGTCTTTTTAATTCCACAGAATCTCAGATTCTTCAGTGATCAAAAGGTTTTGGATTTGGAGAGTGTTATTTCACTTTTTTTTTTTTTCTTTTAACTTTTCTTCTCTTGCTACAAGCACTGGGGAGGTATTCGCTGGCCTCAAGACACTTCTGTTGTCCTGACGCCTTAGCAGAAGTTAGGCACAGCAGGGACCCCAAACACCAAGTGAGCAAAGCCCATAAACAGTTGTACAGCATGGGAAACSCTTACTGAAAAGTAACGAGAAGAACTGCGAACATCTGGCATTACAGGCAGTGCTCTGAATACTCCGCATTTATATTGCATATATGCACAGCGGTGGTTGCTTAACATCCTCCACAGCCAAGTAAACACCCAAGAGCAGTAAAYGGCTTTTGTTGGACCTTTCCAGGCTGACCCTCCCTATGCAAAGGAGCATTGTTATAGGCAGCTTTTCATCCAGTGACCCTTCTTCTCCTGCTCACTGGTGGGGTCATTTTACTATTCTGGTAAAAAGTACTTCTGGAGCCTGCTTTGGGAATGGATAGGGGCTGTAGAGAGGATGCAAACAACCGTTCCCATTTCAAGGCTCTTTTCCTGCTGCTAGAACAGGAGAGAGAGGTGTTACAACTGCCCCAGGCCCTTTCCCCAGCTCCCAGTCACTGGTGTGTTGTGGGGTGCTCTCAACTCATACCCAACAGCACCGCAGGGGAGCACCCGCCGGGGAGGTGCGTGCCCTCGCACAGCCGTCCTTCAGCTGGACCAGACAAACACGTATTCAAGCTGGGCATTCAACCCAGACACTTTCAGCTGTCTCCTGTGACTGCCACACGTTCTGCCTGCAGAGAAAATTATGCAAACAAGCCTGAGAGAGAACACAACAATGATTTTTACATATACATATGTAATATTCATTTAATTATAACAAGCACTTTGTTAAATAGCCTGAATCTGGAAAGGGGGAGAGAGGAGGGGAATCAGCGGATGTTGTGGGGTTTTTATCATCTTTATTTATTTATCTATTTGTTTGAAATACCAACTGAAAGTTGAAATCTTTCATGCACTTTGCCAGGAGCTGAACTTGTTTTGTATTTGACATACATATTTTTGCCATTGGTTTCCAACCCTTGACTTGGAAGGCCTGTAAATAGATGGTTCAAGAATAAATTCTTCTTCCGTGGTTGTTCATTCTGCATGAAAATTAGTACAATATCAGCCTATTTCTCTGATGTTCCACACCTGTGTAAACACCACAACAAGACACTGCAAGATAAAATCTAATACCCAGAACCTCAGTGATATGTAGGTACTTGATTTCCACTGATTTCTTTGGAAAATAGGTCATTAATACTTTGGGGGATTGGTTCTTATGGTGCAGACTTGAATCCAGTCTAATTTTCTAGTGGTTCAGATCATTTTTTTTCTTTCTATTTTTAGACTATAAGCTACAGCTCAGATAGAGTTTGGATGAATGCAGGAGAATTGCAAAGCTTGCTCAAATTTCTCAAATGTGCCAAAGTGAACTTAAAAATGTAATTTGTGCAGGATCTCCTGTAGGCTTTCCACTCAGGCCTAAGTTAACATAAGAACATCTATATTCACCTCACAGAATTTCTATGTTGTTACCATGCTCTTTGTTGGACCTAGCTAGTACAGCAAAGTAATGTTAAAAAGTGGGTCAGATAAGTAAAAGTCTATTTAAAAATATATAATATGCAAGTTAGAAATAAGATTTGTTGATGCTGATGAGGAAGTGTCAGATATCCCAATAAAAAATGTTATTTCAATTTAAATGAAAACCAGAATTGATATGCAAGAAAACAAAACTAGGCTGATATTACAAATTTCATATTTGTCTAGAAATTTTGGCAAACTCTTGGTGGGAGGAGCGTGAAAAAAAGATTTCCTCCTTTGAGAACAGGGCTGTTGTCAGGGTGTGGCCCTTTCTGTTTCTAATAAGGATCAAGGCTGCACTTTCACTGGATCTTTTATAACCTGAAACAGCTCTGGAGAATTTGCAGGTGTAAAGGGAAAAAAAAACCTTTCTTTGCTTCCTTGGAACAGCTCTTTGACATGAAAGCATCTTCTTTTTATACTGTTGACTGCCAAATTCACCTGTAGGATTCTTCTGGGAACTGAATGGATTCTGGGCCTACCACCCCAAAACACTGCCTCATTCTCCACCCTCCCTCCTGTCCTCAGACAGACATCAGCACTAAGACACCTGCTCCACAAAGGCTGTTAGATATTAACTGGCTCATTGTAACCTACAGTCGTCATCACGCAGTTGGGGTCTTCAGGTTCTGGCAGAGAGCAGCATCAAAGCCACAGTGACAATAAAACTTTAAAACTGAAAAGTTACCCCCCTCCAGAGCTCATGCTCATTTTTGGGAGACCTTGAGCCATGTGACTTAATTTAAAGGTGTGCAGTGCCCAGGGATTCAGTAGTGAAAGACATCAACTGTAAATCGCTAGTCCAAACCCTTCTGCAGTGCTAGTGTCAGACCAGCGTCACAATCCAGTGGGTGTTTCACGACCAGGCAGATGTACATTGGCGCTCCCAATGCACAAGCCAATGCTCTGCTCAAAATGAAGGAGAGAAGTGACAATGTTTTGTTTTCTTGCTGTGCAGGATGCCGCATCAGAGCAGGCAGTTGTTGCCTACAATCTACACAGCTGTGCCCCACATCTAAAAAGAACAAAAACAAAGTAATCCAGCTTTTTTTTTCTGTTGGTTAAAAGGGTCTGTGTGATTCAGAGCGAGGATGACACTGTCTCTGTGCCAGACTATGTCCTTTGTCATGGGATCACGAAGATGCATCTTCTCTGCAGGGAGAAGTACTGATGGCAATGTATTATTGAAGAAAAGCATAGTGCTTTGGCTCAGATGTCAATTCCCATTATAAGGCAACGCTGTGACAATGTTCTGGTAATACAATGCATTTTGGCAGTGTTTTGCTTCATTGCCCTTTTTAATAAAATAGCAGAAAAAACAGTAACGATAAATCCGCTTAGTGAATTAACTCAGGTGACAGTCCTGTTTCTCATATCCAGACCACAGAAGAGTCCTCTTGACCACCAGACCTTGCATCTGCTCCTACTTTGTGACTTCTTCTGTTCCCTGAAAGACAATCTGATCTGCATTGCAGATGATCCTTTAATCCTCAGCTCCTACTGGAGCATAGCATTGCTTACAGCTGGCTTGACAGAGGCACAGCCGTTCAGCATGACTTGAGGCTGTGAACACACATCATCTCCTGGCTACAAGCGTGCCTACAGGTTGCTGCCCCTCTGCCACCCCCCTTCTGTGTCACTGCCTTCTTGGAGTCTGCCATCTGAGGTACTGTGTGAGCATTTTCTATTTTAAACAAAATGAGCAAAGGTCTAGTGCTTATACTTGATAACTCTTTTACTGAACTGCAAGAGCTGGGAGGGTCTCTGCAAGTGGTAGAGCCAGCAGAGCTGCAGGGGAACGTCACCTCCTGCAGAGCGGTGCATGCAGCGATCCAGGAGAGGTGGGCTCCATTCCCCACCAGCACCCACTGCCTGATCAGGAGGAAGGTCTGTGTCCCCTTTGTTGGCTGTCTTGGAGTTATTTGGTGAGAAAAGCCGGCCAGTTCAACAAACACTGCAAGCATTTACTACAACTGAGGAGCAAAGTCAGCCTGGAAGACAGAGGCAGAGCCCCACTAGTCTGTAGGTGTGGGGTTACCACCTGCCATAAAAAAGCACTCCCTCCTTTTCATTCTTGAGTCCCACGTTATGACACTTCTCAAACTGCACAGGAGTTTGGTGCTAGCTCCTACTGGGGTCTATAGGACACCTCTGATGCTGAGGCTACAGGGCTTCTGCCCAATTTATGCCAATACAAATTTAATCCTCATCTATAGCACGTCAGCCAGTATTTTCCCTCAGGTGAAGTTCTTAAACAAGAAAGAAAGTGACAGGTCAAAGCCACTCTGAATAAAAATACCAGGTAATATACTATCAGTTGATTTCATCACCTGCTTTTTTTGCCTCAAACCAATTCATTAAGTCATTAGTTAAACTGAATTATCTCCCCTGCCTCAGTAGCTATCCCTGGTGCAAGACTTTTTTAAAAATCAGGGCACACACAGGCAAATTCAGCAGCCATTTATCAATCAGCTATCCCTCTAGAAAGAGAAAGTAGGGCTTTGACTATCCTCCCAGTTTTATGATCTTGCCTTTCCACTGAAATTGAGTTAGACCTCTGGAGGTGAGGACAACAAAAAGCTTGCTGCGTCAGTATTTTAGTTCTGCTTCTCTTTGTCACATATTAGCCCTGTTTTGCAGCTAGGCTCCCATTCTCCTGCATTCTTTGTCCAGTAGTTGGAGATTTGGCGGTGTAAATTATTTTCTTCTCAGCCCTGAAAGAAGTGCAGAAAAATTTCTTATGCTTTTAGAAAAATCTTGCAGATAAATGAAATCCATCTTCTAACCACCTGGTTCTCTTGTTTGTGGTCAAATGTATAAGAGAAGGAAAATCAGTGCAGAGATTTTGTATGGGTCACTTAGCAACCAAGTGCTGAGCACAGAATCAATTTCCATCTGGGACCAAAGATCAGGTGTTGGAGAAGGAACATGGAGAGAAAGATCCTTTCAAAATCGGGGCAGTTCGGATTAAAATTGTTGCAGTGTGTTCCTGAGATGAAAGAGGGAAAAAGGTATTTTTCCCACTTCTTTCTTTAAACTTGTGTTAGATTCTGAAATGAGTCTCAGCAGGAAGAACGAAATGCACATCTGAGAAAGACAGGGGTTTCTGTACTAACATGGGATTTCTGTTGGTTGTGATGGCTGGGGAGTTTGGGTTAGGGTTTTTTTCTGAGAGTCCCAGCATCTTTTCTTAATCTTGGCATTTGGGGCTCACCAGTGCAGCCTCTGCTTGGAGAAAACAAAATAGAAAAAAAAGTGTGGAAGCAGATTTGGTTAGTAAGATGGATAGTAGAGAACAAGAAATCAGAAACATTGTGAGGAGGGGGAGGGAACATTCAGAGGGTAAGAGGTCCCTCAGAGGAGCTCCTGTGAGCTCCAGGAGATACAGGGCTTTCATCCATCCCTGCCTCTCTGCAGGGAGATGAAACTACTACTACACCAACCCTGGTGTAGTAGTTCACTAACATCTCTCCCCACTGAAATTTCTGCATACTTAATTCACACAATGTCAAGTGAAGTATGTGAGTGGCACTGCCCTGAAGAGGGGTGGAATATCAGAGGCTGCTCAATCATGCTGAAAGGTTATTTTAAAATGCTGTACATTTACACTTTCTAAATTGCCTTCAAATAGTTACAGCAAGTTGACTCTGGCACTAGCTCTTTGTGAGTCCCTGGACAAATCAAACATCAGCTCTGCAAAAAATGAGAGATGGTATTTACTTCATAGTGATCCTTTAACTCACCAGACCCTGGGAAGAAAGCTGATGTGTGTGCTCTGATTCAAATGCCCGTCACCATTTTTGAAGATCCACATATCTCTTACTCTGTGTTGTGAAACAGGAGGATGGGCACTAAAAGAAAAGCTACCTTTAATTCAGTTTTACCAAGATATCCTCCTCATCTTTTTTAAGCAGCTCTCTGAGTAATTCCTTCCCTTTCATAATCTGAAAGGTCATTTTAATTCATGGCCCCTTTAACATTATTAAGAGGTTTTTCCCCGAAGGAAAAGTCTTTTTTCATTTTTTTTCCCCATATCATTCATTCCAAAACAAATGGACCTCTTTATACTGAGATTATACTTTGTCATTGGCGTTGCTCTGGTACTGCATTCAACTATACTCTCTATCCCTAATACCTTTAATAAAACTCCTATTTCTGCATTTATTAATACATTTCATTTAATACTTCCCAAAAAGAGATGAAAAAGGAGGAGAAAAAAGAAAAAGTACTCAGAGAAATGAATGTTAGGGAAAGGCATTTAATTAATATTTTTCAACTTTAGTGATATGGAGCCAGTTGAAATTCAGTCAACAACAGGGAATTATTTCTGCCTCACATGATTATCTCTGAGCATAACTTTTATAATTGTGATTGCCGGGAATATGATTATTAAATCCACAGATCTCATCACCATATCTGAATGAATGAATATATTACACTGCCAACTTTTAAATACATTTATCTCTTCAATATCCTGCCAACAAATTTATTCAGTTTCTGTAAATATGGTCAAAACCTCACAGACTACTGTGGGTTATAAAACCTGAAGACACTTATAGATTACTTGTAGCTTATATCTAGGTTTCTATTACTTCTGACTTCAAAGTTTTGCATGGATTATAGAGAAGCATTGCTTTTAATCACCCTTTTTAAGAGAGATCCCTCCACCATTATCAGACCACTCAGGATTTACCCCAATTATTTTAAAATTTAAATGTTTCCTTAAAATTAGTTTCAATTCTGCATTGCCATAATTAGCCTGGATCCTCAAAAAGCACATGACATACTCAATGTAGTATGCAGGCTGCAGAAGATCAGTCAGTCTCACCAAATGCAAACTGCTCATCTGAGTCTTGAAAAGGGAAGTCGAAGGAAAGATTTGCACTGGCTGTCTCTGAGCATTAATTTAGGTGCAGGGTGAAATTATAAATATTCGTAGGGTGCCTCAGTTTAAGAAACATCATTTTTAAATGCCACTTACCCTAGAACTGCCATTCCCTGGGGCAGAAGCAGTAATTTCCTTTGTTTGGCAAAACTTACACGTGTGTTACCAGCTAAAAGTTCTGTTTGGAAGATACCCCTGGCATCCTCAAGTTGTCTATTCTGTAACATCAAAACTTTCAGAGTTAAGCGACCTYATGTCTGCCCCTCTGCTTTTTCCAGGAAGGCTAACAGCTAGGTAGCAGTTCTCCGGGAAACAATCAAAATGCCATAGATGATGAATTTTGGCTGATTTTTCCTCTTTTAAATAAAATCCAGCTATGTTTCAAAGCCAGCAACTAATCTGAAATGGTAAGTCTGAACACTGACTTTTCTAATCCTTTTCCTTTTTCTTTTTCCTTCCCCCTAACTTCATCTACATAAAAGAATCTGACTCAATTTAGGTCATTGCAAAACTGCTTCTCAGCAAAAGCCAGCTGCCTGCAAATTTTTCTCTGGTTCTTTACCAGATCCCACATGAACTTCAGTGTGTTTCTCATTACCTATCACAACATAACTGCTTGCACAGTTCAGTAGAGACAGATCATTCTGCGCATATTTCACACCTTTGTACAGCCAGTTTTATTTTATATCCAGTAAAGAAAGTGCTGGCAGATGATGATTTTAAATGGCAACCCAAATAAACCCCATCAGTTTCTGTTTGATTGTGTATGTGCTCTCCCACACCCCTTCTCCTTGTAAATAGAGAAGGAACAATAACTGGCTCAGATAACTTCAGCCAGTTACTCTGGGCTAACTCCAGCCAGGGTTTCTTCTATTAAAAATAGATTGATATCGAGTTCAGTGTACCACAGGATCAGACATTAATTCAAAAGAAATACTTGCTAGGGGAGCGAGGAGCAGAATGTAAGACAATWCTTTATTTATCTGACAGAGGCATGATTGAGAGGTCTGAGGCCAGGGTGCATAGCCAGGCTCTCACGGTGGCCAATTCAGCTTCTTGTGTGACCAAAACTCCTTTGTTTCAATTTCCCAGCCTGTGAAGCAGAGGTGATACTTACTCACCGCATCTACCTTATGGGTCCACTCTGAGATTAATCAATACCTGTAAAGTCCTTTGAAGATCAGAAGAGCCATGCGAAAACTAAGGGCTAGGATGACAAACAGGCCTTTTCAAATACATCATTGCAGCTGAAGGTATACTTGCTGGACCTGGTGGTATTTTTATTTTCCTCCCCAAATCCATTTCAAGGAGCCCAAGCAACCATTATCATGTAACAGCGGCACTGAGATCAATGGCACTGCAAAAGAGATGAGCTCGGCCCAGTGTGTAAATTCCTGTGTAAGTCCTTTGAAACAATGTGAAAATCCTATTCTATCAATGTTGTTTTGCCCTCACAGGCACAACCGCAAACCTTAAGTATTCTGAGCTTGTGTTTTATGATCTCCCCCTGCCTGGCTTTAAAGCAATAATTTATGCAGCCTTCTCCTATGGGCGCTCTCTGCACCACGCGCCTTCCCTGGCCGGGGCTCGCAGAATGCCTCATCATACATTGCCCCATCATCTAACAAGAGCCCAGATGTGTGAATGTCAGACAACACTGGACAGGAGGTGGCAAGGCGACTGGCAAGTCATCACTCAAAACGTATGAAATCTTATGCCATCAAACAGACACCAAGGAGCTCAGCCTGCTTATTCTGCATTTTGAGTGCCCAGGCCTGCAATTTTCATTACCAGTAAAGACCCAGCACCAGGTGAGAACTGTTTGCTGCTTGGACTGAGTCACGGTTGCAGCGCTGGACATTACATTTGAAAGCCTAACAAGGAAGGCCTAAAATGAAGACAAACCCCAAAAAGCATTTCTGGATGGATTCTCGAAGCAGGGTGAAGCCCTCTCTCTGCTCCCTGCTCCCATGACCCCTGCCGCTCACCACCCTCCCAGCTGTGCTCCACACCGCTCCTCCCTGCCCGCCAGCCCCTACCCCTGCCTGCCACCGCTCTCCTGGCAGCTGCGGCTGCCTCCGGCAGCCCCTGGAAGAGCACGTGTGACGCTGAAACAAGCCACAGCCATTTGCTCACAGGAAGGTCTTTGAAAGCTTCTGATGTCCCTTACAGAGCTTGCAAAAGACTCCAACTGCTTTTTCCCCAGAGTTTAATGTTTGCACCTCAGTTGCTACAAGTTAAGGTGTCCGCTCACCCCAAGCACATTCAGCATTCATTGACAAAGACTTGTGTATGCTACTAAACCCACAAATTTTCTCTTTTCCACAGCAATGCCTTTCAAATGTAACAGTACAACACACACAACACATACAGAGCAGCTGTGCCTCACGCCCACGTTTCTCACCATGGTCCTTTCCCTTCCTCTCTGCTTTGTTTTAATCGGGGTGAGCCAAGCGCCGTTTGTCACGTGGGATCTGATCCCCGTGGACTGAAAATCTCAGAAGGAAGAGAAAGAAAGGGATATTTTTGCCCGTAGTTCTCTGACATCAGACTTAGAAATGTCATGAACTTTTTGGCTGGTAGAGCAACAGGGCAGCGTTTTTAATTCAAGACGTTAGTCATACAGTTTAGGTGACAAAACAGTGAGCAAATTGTGTTTTGCAGAAGAAATGAGGGGATTAGACAACTGCTAATGGTGAAATAAATTCTAGCTATTATTTCCAGATACCAGATTTAACACTGGTAAGGAAGTCCTTCACCAACCAGAGGAAAACTATTTTATGGCAGTATCCTTATAAGAAGAAAAAGATGTCTTGCTGAAATGAAATTCCCCATCTCAAAGCCTAACTGAACTACTCATTTCACTGGCAATGTGAGGAAACTGATCTCTGATTATCCATGACAATAATTTGGCTAACGTTAGCACTTTCAGGAGCCCTCCTGCAAATAGTTTGCCAGCTGCTGACATGCCATACGCAGTGAGAAAATTAGCCTAATTGCTTTGTCTGCAGCTGACATAATTCCTGGTTAGTATATGTGGTTGTGTGAAATGCGTGTGTAATTTAGACCACAAGGATAACTGTGAGCACAAGTTATCTATCTGTCCAGGCTGATGCCTGGGGCCCTTGCTCTCTTTGCGTATCAAGTCTGTTAACCTTGAGCCTGCTCTACTCCCCCAGCAAGACTCATGCTGAATTTGATCTAAGCAGCCCGGGCCTTTGCCCCACTTTAACCCATTTAAGATCACACTGCCTCAGCAAAGACCCTGCAACATAAATTCCACACAACATTCACTCCTGATATTGTGGCAAGCTTGAAGGTGACTTTGCTTCCTTTTAATTTACTCATTACAAACTTATTATACAAGGTATTGGTATGCAAGCACAGGCAACTGTCCCTATGCACTGAGGAATGCAAAGAGCTTTATAACATTTTTCAAATAAAAATCTGCACTGTAAATAAATCCATACTTGGCAAAGGAAAGATATACAGAACAACATGCACAGTGTCCAATATGTATTATCTTGATGAACAAATAAGCAATTATCGAACACTTTGAAAGCATTACAAATGCTACAAGCGACCCTACCTGACCAGTGAATTTGCTCTCAAGTAATGCAGACTACTAATCATGAATGGTCCCAATCTCCTTTTAGACCAAGGTTCTCTGTAAAAAGAGGTCCTGTCATTTGACATATCGCACACTTTCTCTTTCCTCCGAGCTCTTTACGGAGCCAGTGACTCAGCGTGATGTCAGAGGGCAAATGCTTTCCTGATGAGATTTAAAACTGAGGTCCCGACCTACTGTGATAATTAAAGATCCTCAAGTGCTTTTTGTAAGTGCAGGTTTGTTTCCTGGCTAAATTGCACTTCAGGTAATGACACAGTAACAGCTTAAATCACCTCTCTGGCTCAAATTTTCCATCCCAGGCATAGTTTCAATTAGATGCAGCCACCTTTTCTTTCTGTACTACTGGGCCAAACAGCATCAACATGTTCAGCCTTACACAAAGCAGCATTTCACCTCACAGGCTGCAGAATTTCAAGCCACCTGGCACCGATCCTATTTCACAGCTTGTGTATTAATTAATAAGACACTTTTACTCAGGCCAGACACTGAAGGGTGAGGGTTGGCACTGAGGTGATCCAAAGCTGTGTGGTCTGCAGGAAGGTCAAGCCAGGCTTCGAATTTCAGGTGACCAGGGAGATCATTTTGTCTTCTTAAACAGACGGGAAATTGTGTCATAACACCTACATTAAACTAACTTGGAAGGCTGCAGAGACAAAGTAAATGCCAGAATAAGGTCAGATGATCAGCCCTAACTTCCTGCCACCAGCCCCAAACTATTCTGGGAAGAACAAAATGTAGGATTTAATCTCATGGTCATACACTGGGCTCCTACAGAGGCCCCCAGCAGCATCACAAGCAGGGTGAGGATCTGGGGAGTTATTGCGCAGACTCACATTGATATATAACACAAGAGGGTATCTGTAGCAGGCTCTGCCATCCACGTCAGGCAACTGCTACAAGACACCAGGTTGTTTGACTCCCTCTTGTTTGGCACTACAGGGATGCTGGGACTCTGAGTTTCTTTCTAGTCTCTAGCAATAAGCACATTATAACAGCTCAAGACCACCCCTATTCCTGTGCCACCAGCATATCTCTGTTTATCTTAATTCCTGCCCTTTCTGTGTCTGGTATCCTTGCTCTCTGCCCTGCCGATCCTCTGCCATGCCATACTTTTTCCTCAGTGTCCCTAGAATTTTGTACTTCTGTTCCTCCCCTGCTGTCTCCCACATCTACTTGATTCCTTTTCTCAGCATTAAGATCTCCACTAAGCACACTAAATTCCTCCCAGACATTAGCATAGGAAGCATTTCAAAGCACAAGACAATACTTCCACTTCTACAAAGACATGTCCAGAGACTGCCCAGTACAATAAGCATTGTGTCCCAGTATGAATAGCAGAGGACAGTACCATTGACATCCGTGGAGATGATGGACCCTAGAGATCCACTTGTGGCAGAAAGCCAGTCAACCTGCTCCTGAAGCTGGTGTCAAGGACTTCTTCTGGCAGACCTTACAGTAGCTTGCCTGGTATTGCAGATACGAAGGTAACAGCCCTTTCTGTTGAACTCCGTGGCCAACGTGGGGTACATAGGACAGCTACAGGCCCTCTCAGTTGCCCCAGTAATGAGTAAAAACTACAAACAACCATCAGTCTATAACCACTCTTAGATTTAAAGACAAATACCATCTCTTAGCAGTGTTTGTCAGCCAAAAGCTGCAAGTGTGGTCTCACCACTCACTTTTAGCTGGCAAAGCAGAAGTGGTAACTTGCTAAACAATTTGGTGCCAGACGAAATAAATCTAGTAAATGTGTCCTTTCAATGTCAACTTCCTTCTCCTTGTTGACTACTCTCACTATCCTGCCTCATGAAGCCCAGGCAAAAAGATGAATCACGAGGAGAAAACAGAAGAAAACACAGAAGTACTCTCCCCATCCCACAGAATTACTTCATTTGCCAGTAGTCTGGAGTGCACTGAGCTGAAAATCTCCAAAGGAAAGAACCAGAGCAGTCTGCCGTAGAAAACACACAGCACATAAGTCAAAACATCGCGGGGTGATGTGAGGCTTGAGGAGGAGGGAACAGTGCTGCTGCTTGTGCAAGAGCCGCACCAGATCACCTCATGTAAACAAAGCCAGCAAGGAGTTTCAAAGGCAAACATGATGTTGTTCACCTCATGTGGGATGCAGGTATTTTCCACTGAAGGAGAAAACTGACCCCAAACAGTGCAGAATGTGCTCTAACTTTGAGATGCAGCATTTCTTTCATCTTGTGTCAAGTAACGTTGCTTTCTGGTTTATATCCCATAAGGGACAACCAAGGGACCTGCTGGGCTGGTTGGCACTCTCAGTTTTTGTGGCAGGCACAGAGCATAGATTATTTGAGCTTCTTGTCTTCTTTTTAATATTCCAAAAAGAAGAGGTTTGGATCCAGTTAAAGAAGTTGTGCGGTTCCTGCTTGTGCTTTCATTTGTTTGGGGTATTTGGTTTTTTTTGTAATTAGAGTAACACAGTTTATATTGCCTTTAATCACAGCATACGCACTCTGTAATTACTCTGTAAATACATGCATATGAATTGTTTATATGTGTGGAGGTGGGAGAGCAAGAAAGTGGATGTAATTATGCGTATAGGGAAATGTAATGATTAATTATCTGGAGTACATAATCTTACCAAGAGGCTTGATAAAGTGCAAGCACAACTGTCTCTCCTGTGTGTTAATTACTTACAGAGAGCTTGATCCAGCTGTTTCTACTCATGCAAATTCCCATTCCAGTCTATCTGAAAGGGAGCACATAGGCTGAAATCTGTGAGTGCTTTCCCTGAGCAAACAGCTTGCATCCATACACATCCACCCAGAACACGTGAAGCTGTCTTTAGGCTGTGGGTCTCGATCTGCATTTAGACCAGTTTAACCCTTCAGCCTCGGGCCAGCAAGAATGAAATAAGAGGTGTCATCATTGCAGCTCTTCAGGTTCAGAGGAGGCAGAAGAGAGCTGCGCCTGGCTGAGAAGAATGGTTTCCTGTGCTGCCTAACCCAGAACACCTGAATCAGCGCAGCATTTATGAACAGTCTGTGTGATATCCAAACATGTGAAAGAAATCCTCTTTCTGCACTGATGACAGAGGGGACAGAGCCAGATTTTCACACCCTCCATAAAAAGCATCAAGGCAGCTTTCCAAAAGAGCCCAGCAGGCAGCGGGCTGCATGGAGGAAAAGTCTGCTTTTTCCTTCCAGATTTCAATGCATGAGCAAATGGTACCTTGCAAAAATTGCAGCAGAACCTAAGTTTGGAAATTCTCAAGGGAAATGCCACTGTGTTGATGAACCAGCCACCGCTTCACTCGCTCAGGGCAGCAGCAGCAGCATCTGGTCTCCTCTGTCTGGTGCCTAGATGAGCAGTATGACTAAACGCAGTGTGGAGGTGCTCTGCAGCAGGGAGCAGAGAAGGAGCAGAGAAAGAGCCCCTAAACTCACTGAATATAAGGTTGTGCCACTGAGGCATGGTGCAGTGATGCCAGACTGACGTATATGATTTCTTACTACACATGCAAACTACTACAGAGCTTCTCTTTTTGGTTAACTATTTTTAGTGCAAAAGTTTTTCTTTTCTAGTGTTGTGAAAAACACATTTCCTGAGTCCTCAAATAAGGCTCTCAGACAGCAATACCTTTTTCTTTCTCATCCTTGCTGTCACCAGAGGCCTCATTTTGCTACCAGTTGTGGTAGCAAAGCTGGCATGAGGGTGCTTTGACGTGAGGAGGCGAAGTAAGCCCAGCTTAATTCATCACTCTCATAGCTCCTGCTTCTGATGTCTTTGGGGGTCAATAAGTGGCCATTCATGATGGCCTCCTTCCCCTCCCCCTACAGAGCTCCAAATTTCCTCTCCAGAGGTACCGGTCCCTATGCAACAGCCACACAGCATTGTAAGCCTGACTTGTCTGCATGCACACGCTTCCTCACACTTCTCTGTTTTTCCTTTCAGTGACTAAGCCTGTCTGTCATTTCTTGTATGAACAGATGACATCGGAAAGTATGTTTAAAAAGTTCCTGTTGATTACTGCAAACCTCGATTTGCGGAGAGGCAAGTGTGAATAACGCACCTTTTCCTAACACTCCACTCCTACATGCTCATCCTCACATTTCAAGGAAGTGAAAAGACCTGGCAGGAAAAAAAATGTCATGGGACTTGTCTTGCACAAGGACAGACATAAGCACGTGCTTGCTGCACCAAAGACATGCTTCTGCATTGCTGCTGCACTGCAGCAGTCTGGTTCAGGAAGCAAGATACAGATAGTCAGCTTTCTATCACCAATTTGTACCGGACACCAGTGTTTTGTATGAAGATGTCATTGTTTTGCCTGACTGAATGCAGCTCTCATTTTACAGGGAACTTACTTCACTGGATTCCAATTATCCCATTTTGTTGTTTATACTACTCCATTTCGCTCTTAAAACATTCCAGCCTGGCCTAGCTCTTACAGCTCATGTACTAGGACACAGTGCAATGCTTGTATGTTTAAAAAGCATCTTGGCATAAAACTGAGATAGAAAATTTTCTTATTTTTATTACAAACCCAAGCACAAGTTAATTTCAGTCAAAACTGCTCACCAGACACGAGAAGGTAATCTGAGAATGGTTTATAAAACAGCATCAGCGTTTTGGTTAAGTACAGCTGAAGCTACATTAATCCTTATAATTTCATTCAAATTCTGTATGAAGAGGAACACTTCAATGTCTCAGTCAAGCTGTACTGCAATATTGCCCTACCTTTTTACCATTTCATATCTCTCTTGTAGGAGATCTCTTTATGTGGGAAGTCATAGTCTAAGACTTCTGCAGTTCTCAGTTAGCTGTTCATTACATTGAGGCTAATGTCTCTTTAAATGTTTCTTCCTTCTTGACAATCTGTCCTGTAAGTCAATGATATGAACATTGGAAAACATCAATAGCTATTAAATATTTGAAAGCAATGCTACTCCCCTTTCTTCACAGTGTTAGAGAAGTCATTTATCCTAATGCTGCTGGTGGCATTCAGAACAATCTCAATCAATAGGTGGAATCTAATTTCACAGCCCTGATACCTTCACGGCCAGATTGATTCAGCCACAGTGACACCTATCAAAATGGCGTGGGGTCCAGTGCTTGATCAGATGCTCTTTTGCTGAAATCAAGCAGAGCATAACTTCTCTGTGCTCCCACCTCCAAAAAAGAGCTACAGGAACAGGCACATCTCTGAATAACACAGCGCCATTGATACCAGACTCACTGTAACTCACTGAAGTTTGTCTCAGCCTTGGCAGCACTGAACAAAATTACTGTAAGTTAGTGGTTTGAAGTGAAAGTTGCTGGCACTGTTACCTCGCTCATGCTAAGTACATACCTTGACACTTTGAGGAACTGGACCACAGTGACAACCATATGCAAAGTGTCCAAATACCTATGAAAGAGACTATCTAAAAGATAGTGTGGCAACCAAATATAAACTAAATTTTACTTTACTTTTATATAAAAAATGGTTAACTGCAGTTCTTCCATAATAGGTGATAATTCATAGTATCTCTGCCATGGTGTAATTTACAGGACTCAAACATAGTACAATCACTCAGGCTTTAGGTGTGAAAGAAAGCAGAACTACTTCAGGAACACTTGGAAAATGCAGATAAGTTGTACAAACATGACAAGCTCTTTGAATGGAAATTTAGCAACTTTAACTTCACCAAGCACTTCCTTCCACTCTCAGAAGAATACAGTAGCTAAAGAGAATCTATAGATGTTGTCACCAGGTTTTCAAAGTTCCCCTTCCCCAGTCAGAGAGCACAGGCAGCTCACAGTATAAACAAGCACTAGATATGAAAGTCTTTCAGGCTTTTTGCAACAGTGCGCAAAAGTGCATTGCACAGATCAAAGTATAAGCTTTAATTGTGTGAGCCCAAGTGAAAGCTTGTTTAATGAGCCATCATTAGAGTTCAGGCTTCTTAAATAATAGTCAGGAACTTGTCTGATATTAATAACACACAGGTAAAAAACACAAAATAATTTCAGTTAAGTTGTCATTAATGGAGGTGCTTCATAGCCTCGAGGGGGATGTTCAAGGTACAGTGTTCTTGGTTCCTTACTGTTGTTGCATTAAGAATTAGCACCATTTTTTAAAGAAATTTGGATTATTTAGTGAATTCCGTACACCCATCTGATTAGCAATAACTTAATACAGTGCATGATTCAATAAATGTCAGGAGCATTGACAGTACTGCAGAAATGTTGAGGAGCTCACAGTAGTCAGAGGCTCACCAGAGACCTCTTGCCTAGAGAGCCAAGCTACATATCTCCCTGGGGAGAAAACAGAGGATACCTCTAACATGGAAAACCATGAAGACACTTCCTCCCATGGCTCCTTCAGTGGGCAAAGGGAACACTGATCAGTCCCATTTTTACAAAAACTGCTCAATAGGGAGCAACTGTAGTATTTCAGGGAGCCGCACCAATCTCCAGAGTAAAGCCAATCTTTCCACTGTTACACTGCCCATCTCTGCACACGCCTACTTCTTCTAGTTACGGGTCACCAATCCATGTGTAAAGGTCAAAAGTAAGGCTTTGCACACCCATAAGGTGGCATTTTATGCATGATTATCCTGTTTACCGATAAGCCAAGAGAAAGGTTTGGAAAATTGGCTGGGATCACAGTGCTTTGTTGTCAAAACTAGTCTACTTAATGCCACATTCCATTGGTCCAGTCTCCTAAACAGGAGCTGAGAGGAAACAAACGTGCTACCCAGCCGGAACAGCAGCATCCTGCAGAAATCCTGCATCCGCTTTCGTCTAGTTTAAATGCTTACACAAGGCAGGGGGCAACTGAGAACCACGTCCAGCCTTATCACATCTCACAGTTCTGAGGTTTTCTATAAAATGTTTCTATAAAATACTCTTCCCCCACTGATTTCACTGGGATTATGCTGATACACCCTAACCCACATCCTGGCCGTGTGTTCAAAAGAGCAAAGCGCAATGGTTTTATGACACATTTTAATCTGCTGTATGGTTGTATTGTATTATTGAAATATGATAAATGTAAACCTTAACCTGGATAAAGCATAAAACATAAGCAGAATTTACAATAGCACAGAAGGTAAATACATTTTGTGTTCCATTGCTGAGCCAAAGTAACTCAATTAAAATATACATCAAATTAAATTTTCAGTTGCTAAAAGCAACTTGTTTTAATTCAGAAGTTCAAGAAATCTACCAATACCCACTATAGAATATTTGTGCCCACTCTTGCTTTTGCATAAATTAAAAGTACTAACATATCAGATCAAAGAACAAATATTGTAATAGAAAAACAGTGTCAAAGAAGGAGAAGCCCATAAAATAGAATTGATTAGAAGCTCAGTTCCAAATCTTAAGCACCGTTTTACAGAGGATTTTTCCTGTTTTGGAAGATTCACTCGTTACAGCTTACTTTGGACTCCTTGCTGTCCTTCAAACTCCTTTCATTCAGCTTTAAAGCATCCTTTGACTTTGGTGGGCTTTGATTCAGGCCTCACAAGCTGCAGGCACTGTAATTAAATGCCTTCTACTTTGTAATTGGCATGACTATTAGTGAATCAAATCAAGTCATATGTGCATGTCTGCAATAAAAACAAGTCTGGAGCAGATCTTAGACTAACTACAAAGGGTGCCTGCAGTGGAAAAATACCATGGCTTTTTCTGTGATAAAAATCACTATAGATATTCATGATGCTACACTTTTTAAGAATGGGAGTGACTGTGATAATGAAGTATGGACTAAGGCTATGATCTAGTATTACTCTCTGTTATTATTCTGCTACACAGGTATTGGCACCAGGACCCAGGAGGTTTATAAATGCTACTCAGTTATAATGAGAGGGTTACACATTCAATTTTGTGTTTGGGTAAACGATCGCCCCAGGTGCAAGGGTCAGAACCCTTGCAATTCCTTGCAAAGCAGATCCCTTGCACCCTGAGCGGTCTGCCTGGAGCCGCTACGCGCCGCCAGCCCGAATTCTGGAAAGGGGAAATGATGCAGGCTGGGGCAGTTGTTGGTGCTTTTAGCAAGTGCTGTACTTCATCACCTGAAAGCAGACGCTTCAGCATCAATCAAACCCTGCAGCTATGGCCTATGGCTCAGTTTGAGGAGGTTCACCCTGGACCTCTCTCACAGCTGATCCCATCAGCTTTAGCAGCATAAGTTGAGAGAAACACACCGCAGCATTTCATCTCTTGTGTTTGGTACTACTCAGCTCTGCAGCAAGCACTGTATGACAGGTACAGATACAGAGGAAGATGCCTAAATGAGTTTTCGAGCTGTTTATGAGTGCTAGAGAAAAAATCAAGCACCTACTACATGCTATTGTTGAACATCCTATTGCAATTTGCTCAGATTTACCTTTGTTTGCTAGAACATTTAAATAACAAGGGTTAATGCACTCTGTGGAGTGACAGCCATGCTCTGCATGTACGTCATGCACCACAGGTCCCCAGCAATGCAGTGTACAATACATGCATGCATAGAAATCTCCAGGAACAAACTGAAAATACCAGACAAACCGTAGGAGCATTTGAGGACGTAACACCAGATTCAAACAAACAGGCAAAGCCATGGAAATAGATTGTTTAATTTCAGTGAAAAGCAGCTAGGTCAGGAAGCACAGGAGCCGTAACTACGAAGTAAAGTAGCAGGGCAAGTGATCAGTGTCCACCTCCTCCCGGCTGAGCCACCCATCTCTGCACTAGGCTCTGGTTGTCATTTCCCTGCTGTCCTCCCAAATGTGTGGTTTGCTTCCCACGTGGATGAGTGACCCAGCTTCGGTGGGAGTGAATGGAGTGCTGACCCCAGCGTCTCCTCATCCCAGTAATTAAGAAACTCCTTTGGCCTGCAGGAGCAAAAAACTTAGACCCCCACGTGCTGAGGAAGAGGATTTCATCGCATGGTGAAAAGAATATATGGAAACATCACATGGAAACACACCATGGACAGGAATGCAGCATCAATCTTTAAAGATAGAGTCTGTATCTGAGGCTTATTCTCTACCTTAGAGGAAAGACATTTACTGGAAATTAAAGTTACTCCAGGCTTGAGTGCAACACCTTAAGTGCAACTGCCAAAATTTAGAAAATATTTAATTATTTTTTAATGTCTCTCATTTTTTTATTTTCCTTTGAACAGCAGTTGCTGCCTAAGCAAAAAGCTAGTTCTTTTTTTTTTTTTTAAGTGTGTGTTGAGGGAAGAGTCTCCAGAGCAACTTTCATGTGACAAAATGACTAGAACTGGCTGACGATCTTTGAATTCATGCCATTTCAATTAAAAAGGTTTTCAAAAATGTCAGTTTTCACAAGAGCCTTGTTCATTGTAACAATGAGACAAAAGACAACATCCACCATGTTAATTAAATAGGAGAGAGGGAAAGAGAGAAAGTAGAAGTTAGGACTTAATTAGCATAACAAAGACAATGGGGAAAAGAAACCCTAGAAATACAAGACAGGAGAAAAGTAGGTCTTGCCAAGGACAGGATGGATAATAACATTTTCTTCTCTGCTGAAAACACATTCTTGGCCATCACATTCTTTCCCCTTTTTCAAAAGTGAAATGGAAATATGAACTTTTTATTTACTCATCGACTTCCAGGATTTTGGGGGTAAGACGAACGGGAGATTAGCTGCTGAGAGAGCTCTGTAAGGAGCTACAATTAAAAAAAAGCCTTTCCATGCAAAAGAAAGAAGCCTTAGTGGTCTTACATATCCTGTGACTGTTGCTTGTCATCGTGTACACTTCAGCAGCTCCCAGGCAGCTGGATTTCTTTTCCACAGAGCACTGCTGCCCGAGTTCCTGCAGGGGGTCCTACTTTTCTGGGCAGCAGGAAAGCCAAACAGCAGAGCAAATTGCTGCAAAATATCAGAGGAAGAAAAGTTTAGCAGTGAAGCCAACTGTTTATAGTCAAGCTGGTAAAGAAAAGAAGTTAGAACATCATCCCAATTTATTTTCTGTCCTTCCCCATTAGAGACTGATTTTCCAGCAGAGGAGCATGAAGTGGCAAACTTGGCAACCATAAAGTTGCTATTGTTTTAGCTTTGACCAAGGACCCTGGCTGGTTAGCTATACGCTATGTCAAGGTGTGTTACAAGGGACTGTTGGTTTTGCCTCCCAAGCAGGTAGGAAGAACAACTAACAATGCATCCAAAACATACCCACAAATTCTTTGTATCATTAGAGCAGAGGAGAACCCCAAGCTGATGCCTACTTGGAAGCTGTGCTGCACGCTTAGTGTGATTAGCATCGATTTAATCAACAGTTTCTCGGGTCTAACAACGTGACTGAACAGGGACCGAGGGCCCATTCGTCACAGCTGCTAATTTTTGTGTGTCTTTTATATGCTGTTTCATGTGTATTCATAAAAGAGCTCATTTGCATGCTAGCCAATAGCTTACAGGTACACAGAGATTTTGATTTATTCTTCTAAGGTGGAGCACTTGCCAGGACAGAAAGCAGTATTGCACTCCATGTTGTGTTACTGATAAAACAAACACAGCACTTGAGTTTAACAAAATAATATTAGCCAGGCTATCATTTTTCCTGCACCTGTTTCTTCAGCAGTTTGAGGAGCTAACAGGCAAAGTAGGCTGTAGAGCTGATCCCTCTGCCCGAAGGCGCAGAGCGCTTTGAATTGTTTTGACAATGGTTTGGTTCATTTTATTTCATCACAGTAGGGAATAAAGTCCTCTGCACCAGAGAAGACATAACAGGGAATCACAGCCAGGATTATAAGCGTCAGTTTATGGGGGGGAAATGACTAGTTTGTCTCATTTCTGTTGAACCTTCTTGTTTCTGAGCCGTGGAACAGGCTCCGAGTTGAAGCTGCACAGGGGACAGGCGGGGGCTGGAGCCATAGCCCCCAACACCTGCGTTAATAACAGCATGACCCTTGGTGAACAAATATGAAAGTCCTGAGCAGTTATTTCCRTAATAGTTGAAGCCCACACTTCACAGGCTGGTGTTCCCTGTCAAAGAATTAGCTTGAGATCTAGCTGCATCCCACTGAGTTATGTTTTAATCACTAACACTGTAACTACAATAAGGGGGACACTTGCTGCCTTTAGCGTACCAGTTCTCTCCACTGTGCTTCATTCATTAGGACCAGCGTCTCCTGATTAGCTGCAAGGAGACCCCTGGAGCCACATTAATCCTGTCAATTCAGGCAGTCGCTGTGGCTCTGCAGGATACAGTTGCTGACTTCAGGATTACAGAGATGCTCTTCTGCTTGGTTTAAGCTCAGCACAGGTCCGGAGGTGAAAGAGGCAAACACGTCCCTGCTTGTGCTCTGCTCGGAGGGCTGCACGGAGACGCGGTGGTGCCCTCACCCACACAGGCAGCCACTTGGCAGGTGGGCAGCAGGGCTGAGGGGGTGTGCTCAGGAGATGGGAATAGTCACCACAGCGCTCACGGGCTCAGCAGCCTTCCAGCACGAGGATCCGTCCTCCAGCCAGTCACCTATGGTCCACCCGTTTGGATGGTGGGGTGGAGAGCACGCGGGACACATGCGCTCAGGGTGACCGCAATTGTCACTCCAGCACCTGGAGATCCAGGCAAATGGCAGTGGGGCACTCCCCGAGCAATGGTGTGCATTGAAACTCAAGCGAGTGGCACGCTGAGCGTGTCCCAGGTAGGGGGACCTGCATGGGCTCAGGAAGCCTGGTGTTTCCAGGCTGTGCCAATGCACCTCTCCTGCAGATCAGCTAGGGCACATGCAAGGGGGCCAGTACTTCTGCACACAGCACTGCCAATCAGCTAGATAGTGTTTCCTCACCATGCTGTTGTTGCCTGAGGTTTGGTGAAGATAGGAAGCGGTATCAAATGCGGCTGGACAGCTCTCACTTCAAAGACACTTCCAAAGCAGAAAGCCAAGGGACACAAGCAAGTCCATAGTTTTTCCAAGGAAGTTTCTGTCAGGCTTTGAAACACTTTGCAGCATGAAGGACTAGTTAGCATTTCGGATAAGCCCAAACTGGCGGCAAGAAGGGCCAGGTTCTACTTTCAAATTAAAACCCAATGGCTAGAAAGGACATACTGCGAGGCACCAAACAAGGACCTGAGCGCAAGGGCAGTTAACGATTGCTGTTGCTTTTATTTTGCTTTTACCTGCACAGTATCCCGGCAGTGAGCCCAGCCCAGGGAGACTGTGGGCTCTACTAGAAAGGCTTCCCTAGCACAGCCACGCTGATTTCAGATGGGTTTGTTCACACCACTGCAAACCCCTGACGGTTCACTCGAACATGCCTGAACCTCCTGCAGATCAGTGCAGGCACAGCGTTGCAATGCACCACATTTAAGACCTCCGGGCACTGACCGGAGCACATCAGCATGCACTGGTGAGGCTGCCCTCATCCCAGGAAGGTGATGATATGAAAAATATAAAGGTGCAGCCACTAAGGAATATTAAAGAGAGAGGAAAGCAAATAGTAAGGGAAACGGATGAGGAAAAGGGCCATGGAAAGGAAGGAGGGTGAGCTGGGATTTAAGGGAACCTGAGGGAAAAAAAGTCTGAAAGGGAACAGTGCAGAGGAGAGAGGAAGGAGGGCGAACCCAAAGTCCCAGATGAAGACATCAGTCAGCTTTAGGAGCTGAGTGTCCACAATGACCACCCCAATGGAGGTCCCACCTCAGGAGCACTCCTGGGTGAAGGGCAGTCCTGTCTGCATCTCTTCAGGCACTCAAGGAGGAGATCCTGCCCAGACACCCTCCCTGCCTGTCGCGCCCTGGGTAAGTGGCCATCTGGGGCTGCCTTGCAAGACAGACTCAGAAGGTGTGTGAGGATAAGCTCCTCTTTTCTTCTCCACAACACTTGGGAGGCACTGCAAGATCACTGTGATAAATAAATAGATGGCTAAACGCTGCTGTGTACTAACAAGCTGGCTGAGTGGGAAAGATTTCCTTGGCAGTTTGCTTTCTTTGCTGCTGTTCAGCTGTGGGCAGCATGAGCTGGGACTTGTATTGATTGTTCTGCTTGTAATTTAGCATAAATGCAAATGCAGGTTGAGACCCAGCATGTTCTGTCTAGTAGAAACCATGAACAGAAAAGAAAATTGCTATAAATTAAATGTTCCTGTCTCTTCAGGCATTGAGATGGGGATTCTGATTTATTTTAGCCGTGGCAGAGAGAGGCAGTAACAGCAAAACACAACGTTTATTTGAAGGGGATTCACTAAAAGCTTGCATCAGTAGCAAAAGTTTTTTATCTTAGTAAGTATAATAAGAGACTTTAAAATATTGTCAATAGATAACAGCATAGAAAAACTTTGCAAATAAATAACATGAGAGCAGCCATATATTTCAGACTGAAGGTTTATCTAGTTCAGGATCCTGCCTCCACCACGGCTGCAAGCTGAAGCCCAGAGAAGAGTGAGGACAAGGCAAGTACCCCTAGCAGTCTCCTCAAAAACTCAACCACACCTCTATTTGCAGTGCTGGAATCTTCCTGAGCCTGATGCAGATACATCTTTGGATACATCTTTGTAYGCCTGACGGTTTCCTTACGTCTGAAACCAAACAGCACATCTGGCTTCAACCTTCTGCCAGCCCGGCACTTCTGATGCAAACAGTTCTTTCAATGCAAGCTCAGATTTATTTAAGGTAGAAGGGTTGTCTCCTCTGCACAAATGACTTACATCAGTGATCTCAGCTCTCTCCATGTTTGATAGATTAGTGCTTAAACAAACCCTACAGACTGCAAAATGCCATTGAGTAAAGCAATGTTCAGAGAGGAACTGAAAGTATTTTTTTTACTGAGATGCATGACTTCAAAATCCATTCCTACCCTTGAAAAGTTATGATGTGGATGTGAAATCCTTCACCTTTAGTTGGAATTTTATTACAGAACTTTCTTAGCAGCAAAAAGAAGTTTGATTTGCTTTGGTTTATTATGGTTTAATTTTGTCAGTACTGCAGAGCCATCATGAATATGGAAAAGGGATCAGATTTTACTTTGCTTTGTGCATCAACAATTGAGTTATAAACCAAAAGGAGAAATTCAGACTCAGCAGAGTTTCACATATAAGACCAATAGTAAAATTAAAACTAAGTAAAATGGGTTAAAAGACACTAATACATCCAAGGTTTTTGTGGGCTTCCGCTTCATTACAGTATGAAAATTTACTGGAYGCAATGAAATGAAGAAAAAATACTTCTCTACCTGGGCAAACCTGGGTTTAGTGGTGGTGTGTCAAAATCAGCAGATTGGTCTGATCCCTTGTGTTCTGCCACAAGACCAAGTGATCTCTAAATTAACTCGCACTGGGTAAACCAAAGCAAAATTCACAGAGCCAAAGCCCACAGCAAGAGCAGAAAGAAAAAATCTTCCCACAACTCTCTATACCACCGCAGTAGCATTTCTCAGTATCAGCAGAGAAGTGAGGCTCAGGGTAAAATTAACTTCGCTGTCCTTACAGGGATAAGCATACCAAGCTGGCACAGTACTGCTCCGGTGCGAACAGCCTGGGTAGGGCACCGCGCTCCCGTGTCCCTCAGAGGACACATTGCCTTAGGAGGCACCAAGCAGTCCCTGCCTGGCTTCACTGACAGCAGCTGCTGTCACCCTGGGGGGATGCTTTCAAAAGCTCCCTTAATTCAGAAGACTACGTGGATAGTAAGATGAGCTGCAGCAAAGCAAGGTGAGATGAGTCATGGTGTTGGTCAGACTTGCGTGGCTTTGGAGGAATATTGCGTATTTCCAGAGAGAAGAAACATGTGAGACAGGTATGCTGGAGTCACAGAGAGTACTCACAGCTTCCCCAGAAATGCCTGGAGCTCTGGCAGAGCTACTGAAGGATTTTGCAGCACTTTATCCAAAAGGAAAAAAAAAAAAAAAAGCCAAACACATAAACAAACTCCAACCACAGTACGAAACTCCAAAGCCCATAGTCTTCTCCCTGAGAGAAATTAAGTGTGATGTAAGTCCTCAAGGCATGACTACAGAGGCAGACACCCACAGCCTGCCACCTGTATTACTTAGCTGCTCCACTTCACTGCAGTCTGCACTGCTGCAGCTCTTCAAACTTCATAGTATTATCACTCCTGAGCCTTTTGTAAAGCCTCAGTTCTAGCAATCATATGATAATAGTAGAATGAGTTCCTGTTTTTGGAAAAAGAAAGGTTTCTAACATCCCTTGATACTGAGAAAAAATTAAAAACATGAACCAGGAAAGGCAAAAATAGCTAAAATGTATGTATGTATTTTTCAGTCTCAGAACCAGGGCTCACAAGTTTTGACTACTTACAATCTGCCATACAACTGTGTTTGTTGCACAAATTTCCCTCAGGCTCATCTGGCATGATTTTATAAATGTCTATGGCATTGATTTAGTTTTTAGAAGTTTATTCTTTAGAAAGAGCTAAGAAACAGGAATAAAGGCACAGGTGAAACTATTTTCAAACTCGTAAAGATGTATATAATGGGAGAGTAACAGTTTACTTAAACACAGCCTACAGAAAAAATGTTTTTCTCCAGTCATTAGGTCAGCAAGTGAGATGACATAAGTTTGATTCCCCCCCTACCCTTTGAAGTGTTACGTGATGTTAGCCAATCATTTCTCTCCTGCCCTTGGACCACTTTTCTGCTTTGCAGGGATGGGCACAACAACCCCCAGGGCTGCCAAGGCTCCCACCGTGCAACTCACCTGGAGCCCAGTTACCAAATGGGGATGGACCCGTGATCTCAGGAGGAGGGAAATGCTAAGAAAAAACACAAAAAAAAAGAGACGTGAAAGAACTGGCAGCTGGGCTTTTACGTGTAAGGCTTTCTAACCGTATGGCTGCAGCCTCCCCACAGCACTTCTTTCCTGTTGCTGGAGACAGTGCAGGTATCTCCAGATCCCCAGTGACAGATTGCTGAGCTCGGATTTGGGAGACTTGCTCCTTGCACATCACTGCAATGCTCCATGGATTACCTCTGCAAGTCAAGCCACCTCCTGGTGCCACAACTGCTTCACCTATGAAGTTGGGACAGCCAGTCCATAAAATGAAATGTTAGTGAAAATGAGCACCTTTAACTTTAATGCAGCAGTTAGGATGAGCAGACTTTAACTCAACTCCCAGGATGTCTGAAACCCTCTAGACTGCCCAGGACTGAAGAGATAATGTAGGTTGGACAGAGCAGTTGTCCTCTGCTCTGTGCATCGTCCAGGCATTACAGGCAGATTATGATGGCAGAAACGCATGGCAGAGTGGCCCTTTCCTGAGAGTCAAAGGCAGGGGTTAATGTGATTTTTGGATAACCAGAACTCAGGGTCTGTTATGCAGCGCTGACAGCTTGGAAACATCTCATTTTTGACCAGAACCATCATACTTACTTGTTTGTTTAGGAGCACTGAGTCTGCCTTTGTTTAGAGATTTGGGGATGGATTGTATATTCTAACCCATTTTTTACTTCCTTTTGTGACACCTGTCAGTTACTCAATAGCTGACAGCAAATGTTGTTTTATTTATTTATTTTTCTAAACACTACAAATCATGCCAGAAGATGGATGTGAGCCTGTTATAGTAAAAACATTTCTTTAAAACAGAAAGAAAGAAAAAAACCCAACAAAAGTAACCAATGAGCCAAGCTCGCTTCCCCCTCTCCCCTAAGGTAAATGGATAGTTGCAAAAACGTGTGATTTTTTTTTCCTTGGTTAAAGCTTGCCATCTGGTGGAGTGAGACCAGATCAGCTGCTCTGCTCTGGGAGGAAAACAGGGGAAAACACCCTCTTTCTTACAGAAAAAAACGTCTGGTCTTCCTACAAGACAGAAGCTGGATCAATCAGACACGGCTGACCTTGCCTGCCTGGAAAGCTAAATACAGAGCTGAAGAATGGATGTTGGCACATCAGTAGATTTTGAACCTTGGCGGCACGGAAGCTTTATTTAATTTGATCAGCTCACACAAGAGGTTTTAAATTGCCCTCAGCAAAGACACACTGCCATTCTCTCATAGATTTTTGAAAGCTAACATTATTTATGGTGTATAAGCTAACTATGTTTTATGATTTCAAATGAAATGAAAGAGAATCTCTTGTGACCAAACACCGGATAAATATAAACGCTGTTGCTTTATCCTTGAATTAGCCTTCCGTGAGGCTTCTTACCAGCCAACTGGATTATTCACCTAAGAGGAAAGGGAAAGGAAGGAGAGACAAAGAGCGGGGGGGGGGAGATAAAAAGAGAAGCAAAGGGAGGGAAGGAGAGAGGAAGGGATGGAGAAAAGGGAAGGAGAGATAGAGAGAGAAAGGAAAGAAAGAGGGAGAGACAGCAGATCCTTCGTATGGATTTCAGTTTGACTGCACCAGTGATAGTCCTAGTCCCTTGAAGCAACTGCTTCAAAAAAGTAGGTTATGGAGCTGCCAGGGAAATATGATCATCTTTTCATTGTTGTTCTTCATCCTCTAAAAAAAGCAGATTAAATATATTTATCCAGGGATAATCTACAGGTATCTTTCCCTCAGTTTCCCTCCAACTAGGTAAAATTTATAATTAAAGTGAGGTTAATGTGCCAAGATCTATTTTTAAAGCAAGCAGGAAAGCACTTTTGAATCCATGAGGCTTTTTGCCTTCTCCTTTATTAGAGAAAAAGCAATGATGGTAAGTTTAATTACCCTTTTTTCCTTCTCATACCACTGGGAAGAAATGGGAACAGCAGGTAAAGGGCCTTCTACCAAGTGCTGGAGCTTGAAACCTTATTCTACTTGAAGGAAGATATTTCTACTTTTAAAGTGACATCCTGTTTCTGCTGAAGCCAAAGCCAGAAATCTCTTGCCAAGGTCACGAGGAAGCGTAAGCGTTTTGTTGCACGGCACTGCAAGACACCAAACACCCTCCTTTCTGCCCTGTTCCTCGCCTTAAACACACTTCAGGGTTATCGACTGAAGCTATACATATTAATCGGTGTATTATTTATGGGCGCAAGAGCTGACTGTCTGCTCAGTTCCTCTCCTAAATTGTATAGCCATCCACTCATCTTTATGAAGAACAGAAGGAGATGGGGGAGGGAAGAGCAGAGGCCATGGGASACTCCATCCTTCTTCCCGCCCTCCTTTGGTGCAACAGCCGAAAGTATCTCTAAATCCATCCAGTAAAAACAGCTGTGGAAATGCAGGACAGCTTGCACTCTGCCCCCGCGCCTCTGGCTCAGAGGGCAGTTATGATCGTGGCTGCTACTCATTTACACTGCAGTCAGAGCCAGAGGGTGAATTACGGTGTGATACAAAGGTAGCCCTCCATAAAAAAAGGGTCTCCAGATCCGCTCCTCAATCTGTGTGCGTGTGTGCTTGCTTAATTCACTTAATTCCCTGACAAGCATCTGTACTAAAGAACTATTTACCTCACCCTTTTTAAATTCCTGACAATGCTACCCATCAGCAGCTGCAGTCCAGAACACATACCTCTTTCAGACAGTGCAGCCCTCTTCCTGATAAGGCTGTTTAACACAAAAAATGCCAGACAACTCTCTTAACTCAAGGTTGCTGTGGGGTGCTTGCCCTCAAGGTTTCTGGACACAGAAATACTACTGCCTGAAGGCTGTGGGTAAGAAATAGGTGATGTGAGTTGTTCTTCTCATTATGATGCTCTGTGTGACTTCAGACATTTCCCTTTGGAGCAGGTAGGACTGATGGCAGTCGAGGCAGAGCACTAGGCAGTCTGTAGCATGGTAATTCCACTATTGCAAGAAATGAACAGATATGTTGTGCTGTTGCATGGGGTTAAAACACTAAATACAGTCCTTTGTGTGTAAAAGCACCATATGAAATCATTGCACACAGTAACAAACAGCACAAACTATTGGTCCAGCACCATTTCTTTTCTGACTTGCTACCTACATGGACAGACTATGCCTAGTGGTCAGGGAATTTTTTAATCTGTTGTATTTTTGGTTCTGCTGGTCTGCCCCATTTTTGTCTCTCTCCAGGATAGGTTGGTGCGGAGTTTAGGTCCCTCAGCTCCTTGCCTTGCTGAGTCCCTCACCATCCTCAGTGCTCATGGTTCCAGCTGTGAACCCACCTGGATTAACTCAATGTGGGAAAATACACAGTACCCTGGAATTGGGAATGTCTTCGCTGAAGTCTTCCTCCTGACCCATTGCCCCCAAAAATGTAACATCTAAGAAAAGGAAAGGCCAAATTATATTTACTAATACAACACCCTAGAATTTATATGGCAAAATAAAACAAATTACCATATAACAAGGCTGACAGAAAGGAGATTTACTCTTACAACTGCAAGCTAAATTTGTCCCGCATCTCTGAAAAAGACAAGATGTTTTAATGGTTTACAAACTACACCTGTTGGGGACAATGTGAGTGCTATCGACTTCTAGTTTTCTATTGCATTGTTGCAGAAACTGGGTTGTTTTTTCAGGCTACATGGAGGATCAGGAATTACTAGAGACAAAGAGCCAAAATTCTTTTAAATTAATGGAAAGCCACTGAAATATGAATGGTTTCAAACTGAAACAGATAATAGAACTAGATATAGATCTATGAATAATTGGTAAAAGCAGTATTGTAGCTCTCCAGGACGACTAGTTGAATGACTAGCTGAATAACTAGCTGAATAATAAAGTTCCCATGTAAGTGACCTGTAAGTGTGATAACAGCATAACAGAACCACACAATGACAGAATGGTTGAGGTTGGAAGGGACCTCTGGAGATCATCTGGTCCAACCCCCCTGCTCAAGCAGGACCACCTATAGCATGTTGCCCAGGACCATGTCCAGACAGCTTCAAAAGCTGGATATTCAAAATATCTCCAAGGATGGAGACTCCACAATCTCTCTGGGCTACCTGTGCCAGTCCTTAGTCACCTTCACAGTAAAAAAGTATTTCCGGATGTTCAGAGGGAACCTCCTGTGTTTCAGTTTGTGTCCATTGCCTCTGGTTCTGTCACTTGGCACCACTGGAAAGAACCTGGCTCCTCTTTGCACCCTCTCTTCAGGTATTTACATACATTAATAAGATCCACCCTGAGATTTCTCTTCTCTAGGCTAAACAGTCCCAGCTCTCTCATTGTCCCCAATCATTGAAAATTATTGTCCCCAAATTAAAAATTCCAAATAAACTTTCCAAGGACACCTAACTTTTGCCCTTGAAGGTTAGCTCTCACAAAGCCTCAGTTTTGAAGTCAATGAGACACCTAGGGTAATTCACAGTAGGGCCCAGGCACATGACTTCTCTTGAAACTTAGAAATTTCACAGTCTGTCCACATCTTTAGCCACCTTACTCCTTTTCAAATTGTGTACCTGGAACACTAAAAATTTTGTAATTGAACATTAAGTAAACAAGTGTTGCCAAGTGAATGTTAAAAGGGAGACACCCAAAATCAACACTTGAACAAACAACATAAAATGACAATAATGAAAGGAAAACCCTTATAGTCTTCAGCATGAATGATTTTACTATAATTACTTCTGTGACAGCTCTGGGAACATTTCACGGGACTCCTGAGTAACTCACAGGGCAATCACTGTTCTCAGAGGCACAACCAAATCTGTGTAGTTCTCATCCTTGGGTTGTCAGCTGGTTTCAACAGCCTGGCCTTGGTGGCAGTATCAGGAAACAAGGAACCCAAAAAGGTGTAGAACTCCATTGTTCTTAAGACTTTTGCTTTTCCAAGGCAGTCTCCATCTGGGGAAGGGCCATACATCCGCTCTCCTTACTCTTCAGGTTCGGAGGTTCTCCTCCCTCCTTGGGACCAAGAAGAGGAATTACAACAACTGGCAATGTGATCTAACTTTGACATGCACAGAGAGGAAGCACAGACATGCACCTCCATGCCCTCTTTGTAGCTGAGAATATGCTCAAAGGGCATCACGATAATACTCTTTGACCTGTGCTTAACTCCTTTCCCATTACTCTTACTGATTGTGTGGCAGATGTTGTCAACTAAAGGCTACCTTGGTTTACACCCACTACAGGTTTGCACGCACCTTTGAACACGATTTCAGCTGAACCTGGCAGCTCTTTTGAATCAGGCAGCTGACAATGGGAGCTGGAAGCAACATCACCCTTCTCATCTGAGCTTGTAGTCCTGGAGTCAGCTCTATATCTGGCTTGTAGATCTGCAGACTCCAGAACAAAACTGCTGTGACACCAAATGTACACCAACTTCCACCCACGCCTCTGCTTCCAAGGCCAGATCAGCAAATGCAAAGCTAATGCATTAAAATCATGAGTGCCAGGTCTCCAAATGTGCTTTAAAAATAACATTACATTAGCATGACAGTTCAAAGAGCTTTTTCCCTACAGTTTCCCATCTTAATTTTTACATATATATATATATATGATATTCTGCTACAAGTTCAGGCTCTCTGAAATCACAGAGGCAAAAGAAACTCTTCATGGAGTCAAACATGGTCTGAATACATTGAAGAACTGCTCTGAGTAGAAACAGCAAGTATGTCCTTAAAATTATGCAAAAGCAAGCAGGAGGGAAAGAGGACAGAGGAGAGTGAAGGTAGTTCTCTGCAATGATATGATAAGAAAGCACATCAGCAGAAGAAAATTGTGTCAAGTCACACAAGTAAATGAAATATTTAAAATGAAACAAAGTATTTAGGTCTAGAAGACCAGTGCAGGCAAGTAAAATAGACATAATGATTACTAATTAATTGTGTCACATATGTTTACTGAGTAATCACTTTTATTGTTTTGGATTTCTAAAGACTTCTCATCACTACTGCACTTAGCCTACACTGTCATTTGTAATCATTTCTTGTTCCCATCTGATTGCCACTCCTCAGAACTTTTGCTGAGCACGGCTCCATAATTACCTGCTGCAGAGCGCAGGGGGGTTCTCTGTCCCAGGCACACATGAAAGGTGAGGAGGTAAACCTTTATGGGAAAAGAAGGGCTTTAATTATTTAAAACAGCAAGAGGTTTCTCAGGTAAGAACTCTCCTCTTGTTCCTCCCAAACTCTCTGGCAGGGGAAAAAGATAATTTTTTCTCTCCTTCCCCACCTGACACACAGTGTTTCTACCTATGAAACAAATTACTTAGATGCAGCTGTGGATGTGAATTTGGTTGGTTTAGCTGTTGGGTGAAAACTTGAGTGCAGCCTAGCAGCTGGGAACCAGTAAGCAATGTGTTGATAGATTAGTTATCCTCAGAGTCCTCCTCTTCCCTTTCATTAACAAGGTTTAACTGATGATTATTTTTGAAAGTTGTTTACCACGGAGGAAGCAGATCGTGATCAACAGAATGGAGCCGGCACGAGGGGTCTGAAGGAGCTCAGAGGAGGGCAGCATCCGCAGCCAGAGGAAGCTCCCTGTTCGGTCAGAGATTTCGAAGACAGGTTCAAACAGAGAGACAAGGTCAGTCCATCAGCTGACGGAGAGGCAGGCTTGTGTCTCCAGTTATCATTGTGTGTACAGGCACATTAGCCAGGAGCTACAAGAATTATTCTGTACGCCACATACCTCTACCCCATAGTTACCTGGCACTGTCACACTTTCCCCACACAGTGCCACTGTGTTGCGGATGTCGATGTGATGTCCGGGTTGAAGGGCCATGGAGTGGAGGCTTCACCTCTGAACTGAAAAGCAACCCAGCAAAGCAGTGAGAGAGAGCAAGAGCTGGCTTGGGTATTCTCAAAAAGGGTCTTGCTTCTCCCACATGAGTATGCTGCGGTGAATACCTCCCATATCTGCAGGAAATCATTTCTAAGGCTTTAATCATAAAATTGGTTGGAAAAAATACTGTTACATAGACATCCTTATGAACCTAGGGAGCCGGAGAAACACAAGGGACAGGAGAAGAAAGTGATTTATGTTCTTAGCTCTTCCTCTTCTCTTAAAAAAAGGACCCCATTTTTGCAGCACCAAAACCTTAAAGATGCCTTGTGCAGTTTACCACAAGTTTCCAAAATTATGGCCTATCGCTCATAGCAACAGTCTCTGACGAGATTGTATAACCACGCTCTTAGCATCTTCTCTCACTGATGTCAATGGTAACTTCTCTATTCCCTTAGTCAGTGTAAAAGGAGACCTGTGGTCTGTTGTCAGGACACCTACCTCACCCACTCACACGTTAAGAGTCCTGTGCTGGGTAGAGCGTTTTGGTAATACCAACAGATTACTATTGATCCAGATCTCTTGGAAATCAGGAGTGGTTCTTGGAAAATGTGTGGTAGAGCAGCAAGATTCTTCAGCAACTGAATGGATAAAAATATCAAGAGAGGGTAGTATAGCTGTAATATGAGAAGTAGCACTTTACTACCATAAGCTTACAGGATTACTATTCCTAGAGGCTTTCCTATTTGGCTGTTAAGATAACAGAATTAAAGGATGGGGGTGTCATATCCTTGCAGCTGTATAGATATAAAAATAWGAAGTTTCTTCCTGCTGTGGGTGGATATTAAATTCTACTTCATTATATCCAAGCACCACCAAACCCAATGATTTAAGAGTGAAAATGCTATGTAAAGTCGTGGCTGCATTATGTTATACATCCTAGCTTTATTGACTGAGCTGTCAGAAATGTAAATACATTCATTAATGGTGGAGGTAATTGGACCAATCTTCAAAATGCAAATTATCAAAATAAAATCACTCCAGTTCAGTGAAATGCAT
This sequence comes from Phoebastria nigripes, assembly GCA_035582835.1. Taxonomy (NCBI): domain Eukaryota; kingdom Metazoa; phylum Chordata; class Aves; order Procellariiformes; family Diomedeidae; genus Phoebastria; species Phoebastria nigripes. The sequence continues at coordinate 1,778,138 of JAYKAV010000300.1, read as the reverse complement.
GGATTTGCACCAGGTTAAAGAAGAAAGAAACATTTCTCTATCTAATGTTACCCTCTGGATAACACTGTTTCGTGCACCTATCCCTGTCACAAGTCCAGAGCTTTCATTTGAACTGCAGCACACTTTGCAGACAGGTCTGAGATTAACCCCTTCAAGCAATGAGGAAATGGAGAATCCATCATGTCCCTAGATATTTTGTTTGAAGCTTAATTAAAGTTTAAGAACAGCATGAATCATTTCCCCTGTAAATTGGCTGTGCTTCTCCTTGCCAGATTATTTTATACATGGTGTGTTCAATTTCATTAATAGATTCAGGAGAATACACTATGCCTCCAGCAATGGCTCCAAGCAGTTTTATGAGGAAATGGTTTCCTAGTTTCCATAATCACCCTCAAGACATTTCACTGCAATATAATAAGCATGAATGGCAATCTGCCATTCAACACCAAAGATGTTCCCAGCCTGATCACAGGGACCGGTATTTGGAAACAGATGATGTTTGTATTTTCAGGCTCCACTCCGTGAAGAGGAGGTTGTGGAGGAAAGGGGTAGTTATCAGACATCTAGAGATAAAGAGACTGAAAAGAATCAGCCATACTTGCAGAAGTAAAATTAGGATTTGGGGATCATTTCTTAAGTGGGTAAKAAAAGTATGTGAGGCGAGTGAAATAGTTTATATACCTAAATTAATCGTCTTTCCATGAATACAGTATGACTGAGGGATGTGTCTCCTCAGGACTTTAGCCTTGGCTAGTTTTTATTTCTGCAGGGAACACTAGCGTCTCTGGGCATTCACCTGGTATTACTGGTGAGCTAGATCCCAGATGCTGGACCCTATGTCTGCTAAGTGAGTAAACTTAGACTGTATCTACACAGACAGCAACGCCTACTCTCGGACATCTTTGACACGCCTTGGAGTCACATTGTAAAGCCCCTAGTTGGCGTAAAATGTGACCTCAGTTGTGAGCTGCAAATTTTGGCAGACATGATTTAATAGTTGTTAAGAGAAGCCAGAGCCAGTGGGCTGCAGGATCCAGGGAGGGTTTCCATTCCAGCCTAGTAGAGCTGAAGCAGGTCACCTCCCAGAGCCAGGGTGCTCCCCTCGCAGCCCCACCGAGGCAGGTGGCTGCCATTCCCCCTTCTCAGCCCTGGCTGGAGTGAGGCTGAGCATGGGTTCCCCACAGGAGCGTGTGTGCATGCACACATGCATGTGCACACATGTAAAATTAATACACAGCTGATCACACACCTCTGCACATTAACTTTTCCTCATTGGTCCCAGTTTTGCTAAATTCACACCTGAATTTTGTATTTCTGATACCGATACCAAGGTCATCTCAGTCTAACATGGTATTACTGATGCTGCTGCCTTTGCAAGGCTCTGCTCCCCAAAAGTCCCCAAAGGACACCTCCAAATATCTGTAAAGCTCAGCAGTTTCTCCCCCATTAACCACCCATGAAATCCAGGCACCCCTCATGATGTTGTCTATAACTTTTTCAGCTTTTTGTTGTGTTATCCATCGTATCCAGCARCTTTTCATGTCATGTCCAGTAGCCTCTCATGGTCTGTTCAGTGAGGTTAAACCTCCACCCAGTGCCCAGTAATCTCCATGCATGCCTTAACAATATTTTCTTCCACATCACTGATGAAAAAATATTAAATACCGATTGCAAATCAATCCCTGGAGACCTCAACTAGGAATAGTCAACTGGATGATGTGCCAACAGGATTAATTTTCAGTGAACTGCTTCCAAATTAGGTTCATCCAGCATACACTGATTTTGAAAAAYGCTAATCTTTTCACACAGATATCATGCAGGACTGAGCAAAATGCCTTACAGAAATGTAAGCGTATTATGTCAACACAATTCTTACCATAAAAATTAGTTTAATTCATTCATTATATTACCACCTGTTTATTCCTCATTGACTAAGACACCCCAAAACTTTTCCCCTAATTATTTTGGGAGGTGGCTCCTACCTACTTAGGTTATTATATTTTCCTTTTCTGAGCACTCTCTTGTCTGTTTACTGAATGTTATCTGTTTCTTTTAAAAGAACAAAGGCTGATGATCACACTTTTGTATTATTGTCCTCTGTCCTGAAATGTGAGGAATTCTTCTATTTCTCTGTAGAACTCTGCACAGAGATTTTGCAGCAAATTATGAAACCTAGTTTATAATTGGCTTTCCCCACAAGCTCCCTTTTGGGAAGGATTGCTGAAAGCTTCAGAAGTCTATGCTGATTTTGGAATAAACCTTCACCAGTTCATGACTTCACATGAAAATCATGCAATATGTAGGCAGCTTGCACAATTTTACCAGAGAAGGAATATTTTCAAAGTAATGAAATTGCATTAAAATATGCTACTTTCTGGAAGCCAAGTATTTTTCAGAGACCTATTTGTTGCAATAATGTCCTCCTCTAAATCCTCTTGCTGCTGTCAAGGGTAGACAGGGGAAAACCTGGGTATTTATGAATCAGTCTCAGTAAATGAAAACGAGCTCAGACTTCTGCCTTCTTTGTGGGCATCTTCATTTGAAATTCTCTCTGGAAGTTGCATTAGTTTTCTTATGAGAAGGTCCCTATAATTTGCCTAATTATCAGCCTGACAGCTTTACATACAGCTTATATGCAGAAAATGAAAGGAATGATGAGGGAATTTCATGGAAGAGCTTTTATTTCCCCTGATAGAAATATCATCTCAACCTAATTTGCATGTTAACATTTCACATCGCCCTCCATATCTTATTGGTGGAAATATATCCACTCTCGTCTATTCCCATAAAAACAGAAAATGAGAATTGACATTTGTTCATCTTGTTCCAGCAAAGCAGCTCCAAAAAGAGTGAATTTGGGTCAGACTAAGACGTTGCCTGTCATAGAGATATTCAGACTTTTAAATACAAGTGATTTCTTTTAGAAACAGAGTTAAAAGGAGAAACGTGATTGCATTTCTGCATCAAAAAATAAAAAATATCTATGGGACAACCTAGGACTTACAGGCAAACAGATAATTACATGTCCTTTTTTTGGACCATGTCTTCATAGTCAGAGCCTGAGACAAGAAAACTGGGTCTTGCTAGTAAATTGCTGCTGGGTCATTCCTTACCCAGATTCTTAAAAGTGCCTTTTGACTTGCAAACCTTAGCAGTATTTGAACTTTTGAGAAGGCTGACAGCTACTGTAAACCGGTAGGACCTTCTGATGCTTATATCCTCAGGACTGCTGAATGGCAACCTGAGTAATCACAGGTTACTTGGAAAAGTCTCCAGTCACTGTCTCATTTTCTCCCTCTTTAAAATCCACAGTACACCCATCCACAGATGAAGTGTTTGAGCACTTCCGATGAAAAAGAGAGTGCAATTGCAGAGGTCTATATTACTGGTCACTTGATGCTGATTGACAGCATGTTTACAAATCCATAAACGGTTGATTCAGTCCCAGTATCAAGGCTACTGGGCTTTTTACATTACTGTACTTCATGTAGTGACAGAAGAACATTTTGTATAACCCTGGACTAAAAATGGCATTGCCTCAGTCTCCTTCAATAAACCATTATCCATCTTATTTTAACTGAGTACTACGTGGCTGGAAGATGCACAGAAACAAAGAACTTAAAAGTCTGTATTCTGGGCTAAAAAGGAAAAAGCAAAAGTATGAAGGACCATGTAACTATATGTGGTTAACATCATGGCAGCTTCTGTGCTGCCTCACACTTTCTATTTAAACTCCAATGTGTGCCACTAGCACACATTTTTGTAGGTAACCAAGACACCATGGAAGAATTTGGCTCTACATCATAATCCAAAATGAAAAGTTCAGCTATACACTCAACAACAGTTTTCAGATTTCCTGATTTTTCATGTGCTTAGCTATATAACCTAAAATTTAAATACATATGTTTTTATAGAGAATATGATACACATTCTCTCTAATATTGTACTCTTTTCTGTTATGTACAGAGATTTCCAATCAGTTCTTATAAACATGCAGTGTGCATTTAATAGGAAAAGGATTATAGATATATTCTGTTTCTTGACACAGAAAGTACTGGCAACATTGACATTCTTAAACTGAGATTTTCAATCAACTCAACAATAATGCTTTAGGCATAATATACTTCATTTATATTCTTCCTTGAGGGAGATGGAAACACAAACACCATCTTAATTAATTCATAAAGGACAGATTTAAAGTTATCACTAAATATGTCTGCAAAATACCACTTGGGAAAATACAGGCAAGTGTCATTACATATAGAGCCAGCTATCCTGCTAGAGAATAACTCCAGAAACCTACAAGCTTAAATCATATACAGCATGGAGTAATTGCTGTTGGTACGGCACTTCCAGTGTGAGCATGGAAAGTGCTGATCCCAGTTTATATTCAGCACTCAGAACTGTTCCAAAGTGAGCCTAAAATAGACATAATGAATGCTTTCAGAAAACTACTTCTGTTTTATATCTAAATAAATGGGTGAAAAAGTTAATTTAACCACAATCCATACTATGACTTCAATCTCCAGAAAGATTTATACATATGTATTATTTGGCTTCTTGGCTCAATAATTAATCTAAACATCATAATTTCTTCATGCGTAGTTTACACACATTATTTGGCTGCATCCAGGGTACAAAATAAAAAAACACTTTTGCTATGAATAGTTGAAGCAAGGCAGATACCATGTAAATCAGATGCTGGGAAACACAAAGCAGCAAGTTATGAGGCTGCATACATATAAACAAGCTGGGCTTTGGAAAAGCACCTCATGCAAAGCAGCAATGTTTCTTTGGTTCTAGTTAAGTACTGAGCCTCTTGCAGTAAGAAATGCACATCCATCAGTGTTATCTAGTCTTTCTATAGGCATATCACATAAAAAGACTACTGCAATTATTTGCAATTATTTAATTCCACTCTTCTCTTCAAAGCTTCACTTTGCTTTAAAGATTGACCAATTCTAGTGCAAGTTAATACAACTGGTGTTTCATAGTAAAAGCAAGCTTCCCTTGCTGTTCTTGCTCTGTGCTCAGAAATCTTGACAAAATGGCACACATCAAGAACAGCAATGTTCATTTTGATTGCTACTGTTCAAATCTCAGGGGAACCTTCATAAACAAATCTTTTTTAATCATGCATTCATTTCAACATATGTTCAGCACACAAGTGGTATTCATTAAAATTTACCTACATTCAATAATTTCTATTTGGTATTCATTATTGTGCAGTGTTCCCTGGAAAAAGGCCTCCAGACTGCACAGTCTCACCAAATAGCTACACAACAATTTTCTAGCACTAGGAAATGGTTTTCTAGGTTTACACACTAAATACATGGTTAAACTCAAAGCACTAAAATTTCAGGTTTGTGAAAAATCAGTGTTTCGCAGGATGGAGGAAGGCTTGTTCAGTAATCCAAATGAGCTGATAGGAACTAGGCATCTTCAGGCAAGCATATCATCTTTTTAAAGCAATTTCAACTTCAGTTTCAGGCTCCCTACAAGAAATAAATCTGGGAGGTCCTATAGCCATTGTTAGGAAGAGGCTTCGGTGGTCATGACAGTCTTCTCAAGCCCGCAGAGAAATTTCTGATGAAGATATTAAAGGGGAAGATCATAGAATCATAGAATCACAGAATGGTTTGGCTTGGAAGGGACCTTTAAAGGTCATCTAGTCCAACCCCCCTGCAATGAGCAGGAACATCTTCGACTAGATCAGGTTGCTCACAGCCCCGTCCAACCTGACCTTGAATGTTTCCAGGGATGGGGCATCTACCACCTCTCTGGGCAACATGTTCCAGTGTTTCACCACCCTCATTGTAAAAAATTTCTTCCTTATATCTAGTCTGAATCTATCCTCTTTTACTTTAAAACCATTACCCCTTGTCCTGTCGCAACAGGCCCTACTAAAAGGTCTGTCCCCATCTTTCTTATAAGCCCACTTTGAAAGGTCACAATAAGGTCTCCCTGGAGCCTTCTCTTTGCTCCTCTGTCTGACAAGCTCTCTGAGGCATGCAGCGGCACACCCTGGAGGCATCAGCCTTCTCTCTCTATACCCTCTGCCCAGGTCTGATAAGTCTGATCTTTTCAGTCTGCCCAGGAAAAAATGGGGCTCCTGTCGCAGCAAAATCACATTTTAATAAGCTGGTTTAAAGTAATTTTTATTTTAAATGTATGGGAGGATAAAGCTCTCAGATTTATCATAAATCTATACAGTTCAAGGGGGAAAAGGTGACTCTCCCACCACTGCCTCTGTACATCATACTGAGCCTCACCCTCTGATCTGCCTGTGAAGTGAGTTACGCTGATCCTGGGCTAGCCACCATTAGAGGAAACCTTGCTAGCAAGTCCTGTCGCAGCAGGATCAAGTGCCTGCTATGGATCTCCTACCAGGCAGGCATTAATCAATCAAGCACAGCAACCCACATCAGACTTTTAAATGGGTGAGGGAAAAGCTGTTTCACTCAATGACTAATTGCACAGAAGAGAAGAACAACCTACTGGTAATTGGTTGTAACTAATTAAGTAAGCTGAACACAGAGGCTACTAATGATAGCCAGTTGCTAAACCGCTACAGCTGTTAATTGTAGAAGTTTCTGGAGCCTTTTGACATGATCTCTGGCAGGTTATATGCTAAGCCACCTGGAGGAATAAATTAATTGCAGCTTTGCCATGTCCAGAAAGAAAATGGTTAGGAAAAATGCAATGCAGCTTAAAAATGAAAAGGTGATTATCAGAATTAAATGAATCATTTTAAAAGGAACAAAGTCAGACAGAGGACTTGATCAGCAGAAGTGTGAAAAAATGGGAGCAAGTGTTGGAGGACTTGTGTTAAGAAAGTTCCCTTAAGTAAAAGGTGCCTTAAAAACAGCAGGTGAATCATCTTCAGTTACTCAGTATGGTCCCAGACTGCTATCTCCAATAGCAAAGCAGTGGTTCAGGCTCTATATACCTACCAATAATTCATAGGAAAAAAAGAACTAATCTTAAAATGAAACTTTTTTTTTTTAACAGCCAAATTCTATTTGAAGTCAAAGAAAAACGAAATGAGAAACTAAATACCCTAATGACTCATATCTCTGTCTGTTTTTCTCCTAGGTATCTTCCTGCATTCATCCATCATGCTACCCACATGCCTGTAAATCTGATATCTGATACACCAAAAGCAAGAAGAGATTCAGTACACTGGACCGGGGTCACAACCCGAGTGTCAGTCTGCCCAAAACCTTTTGCAGCAGGCACTGTGGCACATATATGTACCCTAAGGCCTGTTGTCCTTAGAAAAGAGTCAAACTCTTGTCTACTTTCAACATTTTGTGTGCACATTATTTGAAACATCACCGGTCTTCCCAGCATGGATTCTTTACCTTTCAGGTATTCTGGAAATGCATCTGTTTCTGTTTGCTCTTGCTGCCCTAACAGATTATGTTTTCTGAAATATTTCATACAGTTAACTCTGCAACTCCATTAATGAGCTCAGGTATTTACACTCTTCCCACCTGGCTTATGTAGTGGCCTCCATTACAATGTAAATATCAAACCAAGTTAAAACCTAATTACAACTCAGGTTCAAAACATGTCACTGCAACTTTTAATGTAGAAGAAATTCTAGCCTGTGTTTCACAGTATATAGTCTAATCTGTCACATCATAATAGAGAGAAATCTCTGGAGGACACAGCATTGCAGGTCTTGTTAGCCAGGAAAAAAAGGTATGAAATGTAATTGGCCAGATGTAGTCTCTTGACGTTCCCTTGGAGGACTGAATTATCTAACATGAAGGAGTCTAAAGCCAAAAATCAAAGGTGAGGTTGTGTTATTTTTGTTTCTTCCCTTTCTTCCTTCTTGTCACAGCTGAACATTGTTCACGTTTTACCTGATACACTTACAGTTAGACATTTACACCCACATTAGGCTCCTAAAGAAGCTCACGTTTCTAAATTGCTCAGAAACCTAGCAGCTCCCATCTCAACTAACACCCTAACTTCAGATAACCATTATTTTGAACTTCTGCCAAAAACTGTAAGGTTTAAATATCAGATTGCCACTGAATCTCCTAGTACTTGCTTGTCTCCTAAAGTGCATGACATTTTATTTTAAAGTGTTCCCATTACATGTCATTAAAGTGTCCCATTACATGTATGTAATACATGTATGTACATAAAGTGTCCCATTACATGTATGGTCAGGTATTACCTTCTCTGAGGTAGTACCACTCTGGCAAGGTTACATGACTGCTGTTGCTCTTCCTATAAGCAAAATAATTGCCTCCCACTCTTTCAAGAGTTATATGGTTTTCATAGAGCCTTTTAAGTAACTTGCAGATGGCAATGTTTCACCTCTCAGGAAAAGTGCTTGTATACCCCATCATTTGAAGAAGCAGGGAGTCATCACATGACATGTGGGATTTGATACGATAATGCAAATCTATCTTTTTCCCCTTCAGCCACTCTGTTACAATCCAAGGAGTTATCTTGAGTTTCAGGATTAACAGATTTTGCTCAGGTTGTTCCTCCAAGCAATTAACATAAACTCTTTTCCAAGTAATGCAAGGATGATAAATCTCTGGTCTTAATTCTTACAGATAAAGTAACTTTTCGTTCAAAATAGGCATGCTTCGTAGGCTTATCTTTATTAAATGGCATTTTATGTTAGACATCTGAGAATATCTTCATGACTATCATGGCTTTTAATAGAATTTCATCTATGTAAGCACAGTTTGGAGGTCGTCCTGAGCAGTAGATACACATTATCCAGCTACCTAGAATGAAATACAGTGATTTTTTTTCATATTAAAATTGTTACATGCTGCAATAGCTCTTATTTGCTTATCTGGCTCTGGAGATGATTTGTCACACTGGAGTTGTCCCCATTTCCTATAATGTAGTTTTCAGTCAATGTAATTATACTGCCCTCCTGGTTCTTGACCAGGTAAATAACAGCATGATAGTGGTACAATCCAAAATCTGTGTGAGGACACTGAGAAATTGCCACCTTGCTGTAGAAAACTGGGTTTGCTCTCTCCAAATCTAATTGCTCTGGAATAATCTTGTTTGTATCATAAGGAGTCAGCAGTCATTTGCATTATATGCAAGACAGCGAATGTGGGCTGAAGTGCTCTCTCTGAGTCTTGATGATGCAATTTGAAGCAACGGGAGCAAAGTTTGGGACTCATCCTTCAGAACTTGTATCCAGAGCAGTGATCAGGAATTACCTGTGAGACAGGAGAGCTGGGCCATTTGGCATGTATAAGGCCTTATCCTGATGCCTGGGAACTCACAGGGCTTTCTGTGGCTAAGCAGAGCTGGCAGGTTAACACACCACCTGGCACATCCAGCCAGGCTGTCTGAAAAGGCACAGCATAAACAGCTGAAAGGTGAGTGATGAGGCACCCACACAAGCCTCACCTTTGACTTCCAACACCTCCGCATCATCCTCTGCAAACCCCCTGAGGACAGAGAATACCACCCACTGTGCACCGGCAAGTCTATTCTGCAAAACATCTGGACACATGCAATAATACACTAAATTGCCCTGTGAGTAACCCAGGGACTGATTTCCAGCAAATTTGATTGTTCTAGCTGGCTGAGTTTCAACTGAAATATACTGAGGAAATGCTCTGAATGAAGTGTGCTCTGCCACGCTTCATTAGGCAGCAGAGTATCTCTAGCACAGAGAAGCCATAACTGAGGAATTAGGTCCCCAGTGACTTGGGCAATTGTCCCACACACATTTCCAATGTACCTGCTCTGGCCTATAGTAGGGGCTGAGTTCAAATGTCACCTTTTTTTTTTTTCTTTCCACAAGGGGATTGATGGTGTCTTTTCATTTAACAAACTAATCTACTTCCATGAAATTTATAGGAACCTGGTGTCTTTGGCTACAACCATACCAGTAACCTAAAGAGGGACAGAAGATAGGCTTAAGGACTGGCATATGTACATCCATACTGTTTAATTATCAAGACATTATCATCTGGCACATTTTTTTCTGGTGACAACTAACTCCTACCAGGCAAAGTTTGGGCATCGTTTYGGGAAGAAGCAATTCCAAAATACAGTAAAGGAACAAGCAAAAGAGAGTTTAGCCATGTGAACATGAGTTTTGGTCTGGTTTAATTATTATTAAAGATTGACAGTTTTTAAATCATCACCCCTTCAAGTTAAATGAAAACTCTTAAGAGGGTGAACTCACACAGACTCTCACAAGTTCATCTGGCAACATAAACATGTAAACCCCAACTGTTTGAAAATATATCAAAAGAGTAGAAGCACTTCTTGGCAACCCAATACTAAGGTGTGGGGTTTTTCCAATAAAAATGATTGAGTTCTCAGTGTTTCAGGAGGTCATTACATGCCATTCCCAGATTTACAGATCAGAATCACTAGCTTCAATAATCAAATTAATTATTGAAGAAAAAAAATTGTTCTTCTATAGCTTCTTTTATTTGCAGTTCTTTACCAAGGTCTTACTATCTTTATTTTATGGATGGAAAAACTAGGGAAAGTGAAATGTCATCCCAGAATTATCCAGCAGATGAGTTAGCTGAAGGTAGGGTATGATCCCACTCCCTAGATGTTTACTTTCTCTTCCTCTCCTTCCTCTGCAAGCTAATAATCCTTCTCTTCCACAGTAACTAATTCCCCTTTTTGGGGGTGTGACTGCCCTCCACTCATGTAACTAATATTGTTAAACCTGAAGTGACTTTTCCCAGTCTCTAGCTCTAGGTTTTCCATGTCTGCCTCAGCACTGAGTAAGGGCTAGTTCATCTTAAGCTTACATGCATTTTCCAGTTACATGAGTCAGTCTAACAAATTACAACACTTCTCTTTACACACCTCTCTTATGGCCTTAGTTCGACACTGCCACCAACCTACCAGGAAGTCTACTTAACAACTGGATGCGCAGATATCAGCACTGAAGATAGGTCTAGACAAAACATTAATATCCTTGGTAATCCTTGATGATCCTTGGCAGAGGAACCCAGGCATCGTGACTGAACCCAGATTTGCTGAAGGCCACATAAGATTTCAGTCATATTGTCAAGAATTCAGCCCAGACTACAGTCTGCAGTCGTAACCTCAGGAATATCTGTTGTACAACAGTGAAGTATGAGAATAACCCCATATCACTCAAAAGTCTTTTGTTGAGTCTTTCTCATTACAGTTTTGTGAAGAGAAGTGTTGGAACTGTTAGACGTCTGAGAAACCTTGATCTGTTTCTTCTGCAGCCAAATAGAAAGACTTTGGCTCACATTAGAAAGCTGATTTTTAAAACAACCAACCACATGCACAGTAGCTGCATCAGGTAAAGCTGTAACAGCTGGAAGGCCAGATAAATGTGAGCAAACCTTCACAAGCCTTTTGCCTCATTCTCGTCCTTTCCCTTCTCCAGTCATGCTTCCCAGCCAGCTTGCTGACACCCAGCAGAGTGGAAGGATGGGTTAAATGCTGCAATACTGATGAGTTTTTAGCAGCACGGGAGAAAGAACAAGAAAGTCAATACCGATCTTGTAAAGACTCTGACCTAGTTGCAGCCTGTGAGCATATAATTGTACTTGCCAGTAATATCTGTCTGATTCATACTCTTGAAAAGTCCATTTTTTTAGAGATCTCTTAGGTCTGTCTTAACAGGTACTTAAAGAATTGTATGACATATTACCTTCAAGAACATGATGCAGAACAAGCTCATCATTGATTTTTGCTTCGCTGTTTCTTTCTGTTCAAACAATTGTGCAGCTAAATATAGTTTAACTGCTACTCAGGTCAGCTGGGGAGAGAACTTTAACTACTTTCCATCTCCAATAATACCGGGCATTTTTCTCATCATTTTTTCTTTACCTTGCATTTGGATACACTCACAGTTACCCACCCTGTCCTGTGATCAGCAGCACTCCCCAGCCTTTATTTACTTCTTAGGGAAGCACTTCTTATAGATTCTGGCAAGGAATTAGTATGCAATGAAGTCAATAAAAGTTTTGGCACAGTCATCTTCAACAAGGTTTAGGGAAGGCCTCAGATGATGTTTTTCCTAGGTTCTTTCCCTCAGGGACCACTAAGAACTAGGTTTGAAAGCTGTACCCAGAGTACAACAGAACTGCTTGGTTATCAGAACATAAGCTTGTAAAGACTCATGGTAAAAATATTAAAGAAGGCACGAGTGAAGAATGGGTGGCTATCTATATGTGAATACCAGAAGAAACTCGGCCTCTTTTTTGTGCTGGTGTCACCAGCTCACAGGGCAGCGCAGGAGAAAGGAGACTGAAACGGAGCTGGATGCCTTCTCCTCCGTGCACCCTGCTGAGGGCTGCCATACACAGCACGAGGCTTGCCTGCCAGCGTGGCCAAGGGGCAGTGGGGTCACTATTTGGAGCTGAGCATGGTAATGACCAAACTGTTACATTTATTCCATGTTCATTTCAATTTAGGGCTGACATAAGTAAAAGCACTTCTGTGTCACTGGCCCACTGAAGGCATACTGCCTTCATGTTAAAGGTCAAAATATATTTGTGACAGCCCAAAGCAAACAAACCTCAAGTCAAAAGCCTGCGCTTGCCTCTGCTCTCTGCTCTCTGAGCCTGGAGGTGAGTGGAAGTGTCTCCTCCTCCTGGGAGGCAGGGCTTAAGCGGCGCTACCCAACTGTCTGCCCTCTCCTGTATTTACCACCAGCAGTTTCATCTCATTCATCCTGGTGGAAACCAGCTGCTTCAGGAACAACAAGCTTTTTTGCATTTGCCTTCACAGCACCCCGGGCAGGCAGGAATAGGTAATAGTCCAAGGTCTGCAGCAGATCCACCACCTGACTGTTGGCCTCCTCCATGAGAGGAGATGCCTTCATGGCCTGTGGCAGGGACCATGGAGGAAAATTGGTTCCTGTGTTCAGTTTCCCACTCCTCTGATGTTTTGGGCAGTGTCTCTCAGTGCCTCACTCCCTGGAAATGTAGTGGGAATACATTTATGGGCACCACAATTATGCACTTGGTGACCACACTGCCCCATCCCACCCCTTATCAATCAGCTTACAAATTAACACCTCTGACAGCAGCACCCACAGGCAGGTTACCACAGACCCCRCCGGGGCAGGACTCCGCGCCTACACGTCCCTCCCAGATTTCTGACATGTAACAGTGCTCCACCTGACAACCTCATGAGAAGTGGAAGCTGCAAGTGAATTAATTTACCCATCTTGTGGTCTTGAGGAACAGAGCTTGTGCAGGACCTGACTCTCAAGTGCAGGGAGACCCACCTACCTCCAGTTCAGCATCCATTATATATTAGTAGCTTTTACAATTCTCTGTCTGGCAGATGCGCAGCTGTTTTGCAGAGCACCACAGCAGAGCAACATGTACATTTTGCCAGCTCACTAGCAGTAAAATCAAATTAACAACTGAGAAGGAACATTAATTTAGCTTTTTCAAAATAAGGCTTTTGCTGGAAGCCACAACAATCACCAGTTCAAATCCCCAGCTTTTAGCAGGTAAAATTCCTGCCTGAAGAGATTGATCTGTGTAAACCAGCTTGCTTGCTTTCTTCTTTTAAAATGGTATTAAAGTCATTTCTCACTTTTCCCTTAAAAATAATTAAATGTTATTGCTTGTCAATCTTATTTAAGATTTTTTTTCACTGTCTCTTTGCCTACCACATCTCTCTCTGTCATTCTTTCCCTTTAGGTCTCAATTATTCTCAAGTATTATGTCATTAACGTTATTACTTATGCACCAATAGCAGTACAGATAAGTTAAGTCTTGCTTTCTCCTATTTGCAGTCTGAATTATCACATTTAAAAATAAATAAATAAAGGTTTACCAAGGTCTCCTCTCTTCCTGACCCTTCTTGTTGTTTTCATTAGTTTATGAGTGTAGACATTTATAAACAACAGATTTCATGAGCTTATGAGACCTGATGTGATGTTAGATGTATTTCCACACTGGAAAAGAAAACAGTTCAGGACAGAGAGAAGCTTGCTTATAGACTGTATTAAAGAACATGGTGACCCTGTTCCTGCAGAAGCAGGCAGTCTGGATCTTGTATATGGCACACACAAGCTTTTGGGAACTGCTGCCCTATACTGGAAACAGACAGCCAGTTAACGATGGCCTGTTTATGCAATACATGGGTAAGATGTTAGTGAACCCGTGGCTGTGCTCTTGCATGCACCCAGTGTGTGAAGTGTTTTGTCACATCACTTCTCTTTGAGTACTTCTTAGGAAGACTTCTTGACATTTTCTTTGGACACATGGGACATATGACATACCTGTCCTTCCTGACTGGGTAGTGAGAAAAGCACAGGTCCCCAACGCAAAAATGTGCCCTCACAAATGATCTTTCCATAGACCTCCCCCAGCACTACTGCAGTGCAAAGAGCTGTACTGTGTAGTATCACAGCTCTCCTCCTCTACTTCCCTTCCTCCATTTTTTTATTAGCTGCTATTCTTTGCATTAGAGCAGTCTGCAAAACTCCAGCCTAGATCAGGACTGTGTTTTGCAGGATGGTGTACAAATATATAACGGGACACCATCTCTACCCTCAGAATCTCAAACTTACACTGAAAACTTACAGGAAAATGGGAAAGCATCACCATCCCTGTATCACAGAAGCGATCAGTCACAGGTAATGCAACTTGTGGCAGCACCAAAGAATGAACCTCAGCCAGAATTTCACCATCATTTTAAGTGGATATTGCCGTTTATCACTGGCATAAACAGCCTTGCATCTGCCCTTTCCCTGACTGCTTGGCTAGGTAGCATTTCAGACCTCCGCATCCTCATGATAGAACAAACATTTTTGCACCACAGAGTGAAGGAAGTCTGATATAAAACTAAGAGGCAAAAGCAAGAAGGTGTTTAGTCCACTTCACTTCACTGGGGAGGCCCACCAAGCAACCGTACAATTGCTTTCACTGTCATGAGGGGAGAGAGAAGGAACAAGGAGCCAAGGGCAAAACTGTGCTTTCTAGAGGCAGCATCAGTTTATGTAGGTTTGTCGCCACGGCCAAGCTGTCCTGCTTTCTTAGCCAGGAGACAAGTTTTCTAATGAACTTGAACATGAATTCTGCCTTGCCTTCCTGGTGTGTCTGCAGCATGGCAAGGCAAACCTGTGCCATCCTCAATCTGTGCAAATGGAGTACCAGTAGGAGAAAAACTGTGCAATTCAGGGGAGAACTGCCCATGTGATTACGCAGGCTCTGCATAAGCTTGTAAATGCAGTGCCTACTACCACAATGAACACACTGGGTTCCCACTGTACAGTAGCCATGATATCTGTACACATAAATGTTCTGTTAAAGACTCACAGGGTTCTCAGGTGTTAACGCAGTACTCACCAATAAGAAGAAATATCAGTAAGCAGGCCTGTGAAGACTTTGACCTTAAAAATCATCAGGAGGATATTTACAATCCAAGTAATAAAAAAAGCAGAGAGGAGTTATTTGCAGAAATCATGTTGCCTGCTAGGGCAGCTTATAAACAGTCACTCCATCCAGGATCATATCTATGGGTCTTGGACACAGAATACTGCAACCCAGCCCCGACCTTTGTCTAAAGTCCTTTGTGCTCACAGGTGTCAAAGCAGCCCTATTCCTGCTTCCAGAATGTAGTCCTCTGGATTGCAGAAAATGAGTGCACAAAAAATTATTTTGCATGCCTGCTGCAAAATTATACTTCTGTCCTGGGTCTCACCACACTATATGTCAATGTAGTGCAAGACATCTGTTGCTGGGCTTGCTGCCAAGTCCATAGGACTCAGTGCGAAACCAAAGTTGTGAAAGATGCAGTTATGGAGCTATAATAATTTTATTTTCTGGATCCTGCATCATTCTGTTTCTTCAGGACCAGTGGGGACAGCAGCCTTTTCAGGTAACCTACTGCTCTGGAAAGGCGCCCATCCTGTATTGCCTGGCAGGAATTCTGATTTTGCTTCTTTTCATTTCCTTCCTCTTTACCCCTTCCACTTCCCCATCTACAACACAAAACAATTCAGAAGAAATAAACAGTGTGTATGCTGCACTCAGAAAATATACAGAGTGTCTTTGCACAGCCCTAGGATGAAATTGGTCATTTATGAAGTGAAAGCTTGGTCAACAATCCCTTACAAAGTGGACAGGTGTCTTTCCATCATCTTGAATGGGCTTTGCAACAAGGCAGAAATGATTAGTGAATGTGTACTATTGGGATGTGTGAAAGGAGAACAGCAAATGCCCCACAGATTCCTGCTGAGGAGGTGGTTCAGGGACAAGTTTCACAGATGGAGGAGAATCAGCTGAAATCCACGAGGATCCAGCACTTTGCTGAATGCATTGACGTGAATTGCCTGTAGAATATGATTTCTTTTTTCATCCTTCCCTCCATTTTAGTAGCCTTTCCTCAAGATTTACAGTCATATAAACAAGTTCACCTCTTCCACTGACCTCATCCTTCCAATCCCTCTCCAACTGCTCACTTTAGTGCCAGTGTAATTATCTCTCCAAAATATAAATAGACAAATGGTACAGAAAGGCATGCAGAGAAGCCATTTTGAAGTATTGTCTGAACCTGTTAGTGTTCTGCGAAACACTTCAGTAATGAAAGATGTTCAATAATGTTGCAATTCAGAGAAGAGATCAATCAAGCTGCATAAAGTCTCTCCTTTCCTTTCTACTGTGCTTATTGCTTTTTCAGATAGAACAGCCTGGCACCTGTGTTATGGGGCTTTGGGGCTTGGGTTTGTTTGTTTTTCTATAAATGAGTCCATTAACAGAGCTGTGAGAAGGATTTACTGGGTTGTGGGTTGGGGTTCATACATGGGGCTGGGTAGGAGACAGACAGGACTGACCATGGGGGAGATTAACCACTAAGTTTACAGGGAACAAGGCCATCCCAAAGATGGACAAAGTGGCCATAAAAGGGACCCATCCATAATCATCTCCTCTAGTTGGTAAAACCCTCTCCCTCCTGTCAGTTCAAAGAGCCCAAGAGAGCATATTTATCAAAGACAGGCCCCAAAATGAAAGGGTATGTAGAAAGTGGAGCAAAAAAAGAGCTTACAACTCTAAAACACATCTTAGTTCAGAGGTGCAGGATGCTCTTCAGATGCTGCTTGAATAGTGGTTAATTTACAGCCAACACTCAAACTGACATCTGCCATCTGGGATGTTTAATTCTGCTGGGAATCTGAGGAACAAGAAAAGCCTTGTTAGTCTCAACACGCCTATATTATGTTTTTCTTTTGAATCTTTGTGCTATAACATCTGTAACCTGTGTGTCTGCCCTTTTTTCCTAATAAAGGTAGATAATAGCACTGTAGAAACAGTACCAACATTAGCCTTACAAAATATCAAACACGAAGGCATTGTTGACAACATGTTATTGTGACGTATTTTTATGATGACTTGAAAAATGCAATGGTTCTCTCCGAGAACTGAATTTTCAGTGGTATTGCTCCACCGCAGAATTGCTCAGTCCTCTTCCTTCATAAGAGCAGTGGAAAGAACAGCCACAAGAAAAATGCATTTCATTTTGCTGTGCAAGTGAGTTTCTAAAGTGATTCTTTTATCCAGAAATTAAAAACAAACAGTTAAAAAGAGAAAATTCTCATCTTGCAGTCTCAGGACAAGCAAACTTATCAAAAGGACAATTTTATWGAAGTTATTATCCTGGCTCTGACCTCAGGCTTGTTTAGACCAATATCCTGCTCAATACTCTAGACTTCAGATGAACGCTAATAAACAAACTTCTAATATACACTGTGATAAAATAATTTGCCACTAAGGGAAGGTTTTTTAACCCCATCCAGTTAAATTTAACTCACTTCCTACACTTCAGGAATTTCTAGAGAGCAGTTGCCAAAGATCTGTCCATGTAACAACCAAAAAAAGTCTAACCTTTCTGAGAACTCTGTGTTTATGGATTCACAAGCTTTAATTTATTAGTTATCATTCAAAAAGAAACTGTACCTTTCTGCTCACTTTAAATATATTGTGTCCAATTTCATGGAACATCCCTTATGTCCAGATTCCCTTTGGGGGAAAAAAGGGAAACATGAACAGTGAGAATGTTTGCACCTTTTCCTGTCCTATTTCTATTAAGTCTTATTTGTCTCCTCTTTCAGCTACATAACTGCAGTCTTTTACAGTATGTCTTTCTTAGGCTCCCCATGAACTAGTCCACAGCTTCCCATAAACCAGCTGGGAGATTGGAGAGCAAGGAGAGCACCACCCCCCTTTTTAACACATTGCAGCATCCCTAGATTAGCTGGTCTCCAGAAACATGGGATAAAGAGGATTTCCACAGCACTTTAAGCCATGCTGCCCCAGGAGGTGCAGGTAAGGAGTAGTCTCATGGGGTCTTTTATATCTTCTTCAAAGCTCCTGAAGTTGCTAGTGAGACAAAGTGCTACAGCTTCACCCCTCAGTGAATTTCAGAATAAAACTCCTGTAAAACCATGGCAATAAAATGTATTTACACWGAGCTACCTATATGAACATGAATTTTGTGCATGTTGTTAAAAAACACCCTGATTTCAAGCCTAGATCTGCCACTGGTCAGAGATAGACTGGCATCACATTGTTCCCAGGAATGTGAAATATAAAAATAATAATAATTTGCCAGACTAATTGGACAACATGCAAGTCAGCAATTTTTCAGCTTTTGCGATGTGGGTTCTAACAAAAGTGATGAAGCTGTGACATAGATATGCTCTGTGATGCTCCATTAAACAGTACCAGTTATGAATACTGTGTAAAAGACTGTCTAAAATACACACTTACACATCTTAGGGGGATTTATTGACTTAACCCATTCAAGGCTCTGGTTTCCTGGTTGCAGACACTGGTTTCCACTGTTCTGCAATGAACCGTAAATTACTCCCTGGTCCTAGGTTTGATCTTGAAGAATGGATATATGAATCTGCTCTTTTATTATTATCTACACCTAATCCACAAATGCATATATTAGGGATGTGGCAACAAATTTCAGCTCTTTCCTCAGCAGAGGTCATAGATCCCAGGTGCTTTGCTGCATTTCTGTGAAGCTTCAGAATATGTTTCCTGCTGATATGCTGCAAGTGAATTAATGCTTCTTAGATGGAAAGCACAAGAGATAAAGAGAAAAGTCAGCTAAACTATTATAATAATTTTCTGCTTGTATTTCCAAGAGGCAGCAAATAAGGTACTGGACATAAGATGGGAATAGAAATAGTGGGGTTCTACAGCATTAGTAAAACACTCTGTTGATCACAGCTGAAGGGCAAAACACTGACAATGTCTCAAAACTGGGTACAACTAGGGAGCATAAGTACATCAGGAGTGTACTTTGCTACTATCTCGTTAGTGTAAGACAATGCTCTATGAAAACTGGGAGAGAAAGTGGCTTTCTTCTGTTATTGTGGACCCACTGTGAGGAATTACTCATTAATCATGAAGGATACCACAGAATAGAGGTATTTTGTGAAACAGAGTCGTCTATTTCGTAAGAGCAGGCATTTGATGAAAGTGTGTTGCCTTCAAATGGTGTTATACCATTTTGCACCACTGGAGGATTTATTCCACCCTTTTTATACTGATTTTTTTTAAAAGGGTTATACAGTATCTTCTATCTGGGCAGCTGTTACTCATTCCACCCTCCCTACAGTTATTTTAGCACATCTGTAATCTTCACTTCAGGCAAGGCAAGAGCTCAGTTTCTCTTTTGTTAAGCCTGGACTGTCTGATGGTGACGGGCCCAGCACCGTGTTGCACTACAGATGGGACAGTGCAAGGAGAAAATGAGTTCTTTCAGGGACGATGACCATCTTTCTGCTGCACTTTGCTGAGGTTTATTCTTCCCTATATATCTGCTCTTGACTTGCAAGATGCCATAGGAAGATAAAGAGCTGCGTACAGGTACAGAGCCGACAGCCTTCTCAACTGTGCTGGGGTCAACTGCACCACAGTGTGAAGTAAGGACAAACATTTCTTGTCAATGTGTAAAGCAAACCTGGGAGGAAGAACCTTTATCTTTTGGCCACAAGGCAGGTCACAAATTGTATTAGAAAGCTTTGCCTTACAAAGCCACTGAAGCCCAACTAACCCATCTAAAATCTCAGGTGCCAGATATTAGGCTGTGACTGATATTCGCATGAAGCAAACTGGCACAGCATTAGGAGGATGAAGCATTTCTAAAAGTGTCACTAGCTTCCCTATGAACTCAACTTCTGTTTGAGCTGGCCTAATAATTTTGTGTTGTCTTTATCTTACTTGTCTTGGCTGCAGGAGAGGGTTGTTCTGTAGATACAACTGTGTACATGGTTTGACTTTTTTATTACCCACATGGGGTTGAAAGGTTGTGTGTACCTTTTTACATTAATGCAAATAGAGGTCTTCTGCAGATACTCCACAAGTTGAGAAGATGCATGCTCCATATATTTGACAGAGGCAGTGGCAGGCTGAGGTCCAGGCACCAGGGCTGGCTCTAATCCAGTAGAAATGTGGGAGGAGAATCCACCTGGTGAGTTAGGAATAAGCAATGGGATGTTCACACCAGGCCTGGGAAGAATTAGGACTCATCCCAACTAAGTCCGCAAAAAACCTCCTGCACTTAAGCAGAACTGGAGCTCCTGTTGTTGAGGAACATTTCTTCGACCCTTGTAATACCAAAACTAATAGACCGATTTCAAAACCAGCAACTGTTTGAAAGAACTACACTGATCTGCAGCTACCTGTCAACTCTTCTGTCCAAATAAAGCTCAAATTCTTCCTTTTTCCTACCCCTTATCAAATTTTCTACCCTTTTTTCCCACTTTATATCAGAATTGCTTCTCCATGAGCCAGCCACTTTATAACCACAGAATATGTGAATATCCATAGCTTCCACGACATAAAGAGAAAACTATTATTTTGCAAAGCATAGGACTGAGCTCACAAAACATTTTTTCTCAGTAATGCACTTTAATATTCAGCCTCTAAACCACCTCGGGAGTATGAAAGCTGGGAAATGGTATACCTAGGAATTGTTCAGGGCCAAACTCTGCAGTCAGTCACTACAATGTAAAAAGTATATGCAGATGACCTCTCCTAGACTGACCCAGCCCAGATCTCACCAAGGTCCTTATTGTAGCAATATTTCATTCTCTCCAGAAGAACTGCTCTGCCACACAATGCACAATGCTTCCAGCTGGCTTGAATGAACTGTATGCACGATGCCTGCTGCTGATTTCTTTCCATAGTCATTTTCCTTTTGGTCACGGGCAAAGAAGTCAATGAATCTGCAGTGTCTTTCCTGAGTGTTTTATAAAGACATAACGCAGTGTCACAATTACAGTAACCAAGAAGAAAAAATGGTCTGCATGCATGTATTATATTGCCTACAACAGCTTGCAGAATGATCAGTTCTCTCCATTTTCTTTCACTACCTCCTCCTCCATCTCTTCATTAAGTCAGCAGGCTTCTTCTGACCCTTCCCACCCCTCTGCTACAAATAAATGGAAAACCTCTTCAAAAGCTTGGTACTGACAGATTCTGCTTTCTCAAACACTAATGCGCATGTAACCTGCTGGGTGATATTTTGTAGAAATAATGATGAAATATTCATGGAAGCATGATGGCAACAAATAAATGGAGCAAAGAGAGACTACAAAGCAAGAGAAGAGGTCATTTATCACATTATTCTAAGCCAAAAAATGAAATAACAATGCAGTCTTCCGAAGCCTGCTGGGTGAAGCATGAGCCTTCAGTTCGGCCTACTGGTATCTGATTCCTTTCTATTGCCATAGCAAATTAATCTGCTGGCCTCTGCTTGCTCCTATGATGGCTACCACTGTAAAATCTCCTGGGTATACCACAATGGATAGACCTTGCACTATAGACAAGTCTCTGTCTAGATAAGGCTGAATAATAACATATGTAGCAAGACTGATAGTTCAAAACCGAAACTAAAATGAATAAGAAAATATTGTCATGGAAATGACTCAGAAATCGGGGTAATGGTCATGGCACCTTTGGCAAAGTCTGAAAGGAGTGGAGGGGCTAGTTTCAGAAAGACATTTAAAAGTTTATTCACCCATATTTCTTTCAGTCTTAGGCAAGCAAAAAAATTGTAATGGGGTGGTTTTTTCTAGAAATTGCTAAAACTTCACAGTTGCCAGAGAACAAAGTGGGACTCCAATTTTTAAGTAGTGATTTCCACTCACACAAAGTAGATTCAAAGCACTAAGCAATCAGGATGGTAACACTTTTACAATGGCTCTGCAGAGGTGTAAATGAGTCTAAGCAAAAACTATGGCACCTGATGCGCAGACCGCAGTTAGCTGCGAGGATATGAGAGCAGGTTGCCCTTGTCTTCACTACTGCAAAGTCACAGCGTTTTGATCACAGATTTGATTCATCCCATTTATTGCCTAAAATGATAAAATGTTTTAGTAAAGCAAAGACTGTGAAAATTCCATCTACTGCTTAATCAGAGCTGTGCTTATGTGAAACCTTCAACTGCACTTTAAAAAAAAATGGTCTATTGTTCTCTGTTTCCCAAAATCATAGAGCCACTTCCCAGAGCAGCAGTGGGAGGCAGGGGCCCCAGGAGGCCCCTCATTCACCACCTGCACAGAGCAGGATCTCAGGTCTGGGCTTGCAGCCTCCAAGGACGGACACCCCAGGGCCCTCAGGGCAGCTCCTCCAAGGCTTGGCTATTATCCTTGGAAAGTAAAGGAGTTTCTTACATGCATCCAGGCACTGCTGTAAGGAGCTTGTCCCTGTCCCCATCTCATTGATGCCCTCCCCATAGGCAGTGAGGTGCTGCTAGGTGCCCTGAAGCGCTCTCTGCTCCCAGCTGAATCAACCCCAGCCCCACAGCCTTGGTGTTACCTGCAAGCCTGACAAGAGTGCCTTTCGTGACCTCCCCAGCCCACTGCTTGCTAGAGACAGTAACCAATACAGGCCCCAGAGCAGACCCTGCGGGACCCCATGGGGCACCAGCCTCCAGGTAGATGCAGCCCAGTGACCACCACCTCTGAGCTCGACCACCCAACCAGGTATTTACCCACCTGGTGGAACACCCACCCAGACTCTAACGTCTAGCATGGATTCAAGGACCTTGTGGGAGACCGTTGGAAGCCTTGCTGAAGCTGACATAAATGATATCCCCTGTTCTCCACTTGTCCACAAATCTGATCATTTTATCACACAAAGTAACCAGCTGGTTCAGGCATGATTCACCCCTGGTCAACGATGCCGACTCTCCCAATCACCTTCTTCTCCCTCAGGTACCCAGGGATGTGCTCCAAGAGGATGCATGCCATGATTGTCTCAGGGAGTGAAGTGAGTCTGACTGGCCTGAAGTTCCCCAGATAGTCTTTCCTCTCCTTTTTGAAGACAGGTGTGATATTTGCCTTTCTCCAGTTGTTGGGAATCTCCCCCCAGTCTCCACAGCCTTTCAAAAATGCTTGAGGGTGACCTTACATGGACATCGGCCAGCTCTCTCAGCAATCATAGGTGCAGCCTGTAGAGTCCCATGGCCTTGCATGGGTTGAGTTTGTGCAAGGAATCCCTGACTCAACCTTCATCCACTTGCTGGTTGTTCTCCTCCTCCTTGAATCCTGTCTCTGGGGACCCCACCAGTGAAGACTGAGGCAAAGACAGCATTGAGAACCTCAGTCTTATCTGTGTCTCTTTTCATGTAAACTGTCTGCCTTATTCAGCCAACATTTTCCTTGTTTAGCCTTTCACTGTTCATGCAGCAGCATGACTTACAAGACTGGATTTCGATATTCATTTTGCCCAAGATGGAACAGAAATGACTGCTATAAAAATAAGGAACGACAAATTCTTTGGTATTATCTGACAATGGCAAGTTTTAGATTACACTGAGAGTCCATCATGTACTTACATCACGCAACAATTACTATAGAAGTGTCCCTTCAAACCGTTATTTAATGAACAAAGAATCCCTTTTCCTATAGAGAAATTAGTTCTGCAGATTTAAGGTTTATTTAATCTGAATCAGCTTTCCCATTTCCATTCTTTTCTCTTATTTTCATTCCATCCAGCACTTTTATCATATCATAGCTTTCTTTCAATTGAGATCCCTGGAGGCACTTTACCAGGAGATTGCCATACTTACACTTGATGTTCCTAGGAAAGCACATCAGTGTAACATTTCTGAAAGGCCAAGTTGTTTCCTGTTGTCCCTTAGGAGACAATATCACTTCGTCCTATCGTTGTTTAAATGTACCGAGAGCTTTTGGCACTGTGCCTGAACAGAGCTGTCAAGATTGTAAATTCAAGTTATAACCCAAGGAGCGTTCACAATTTTATCTTATCCTGAGTTGCCTAACATCAAAAGAAATACTGAGAACACAACCAGCCTTCTGCATCCCTGAAATGTGCAGCTGCAGAAGCCTCTAATTTAAAGCAGTCGAACGTACAGCAGCTGTTTTAGGGAAGGTTATAAATGAAACTGTGTTCCTTGCAGTTGCTGTTGTGAGCCAAGGTAAGTCCACACAGTAAGAATTTGTGTCAAGATGAGCCACTCTAAGAGGCAGAAATAGAGGTGTATGCATAAAGAACATACTCTGACAGAGGACAGTGCAGCACTCAGTTCCTTATTGCTGCCATTACAGAGGTGCCTTCCTCCTCTTCAAGCATCAGTGGGCTGAAGCCATATGACCCTATCAATGATGTCTGTAGTCCAAACTTGTGGAGATGGAATTGGCATAGACATGTGGCAAACTGGGCCCAAACCTCTTGAAACCTTAGCCAGCCCTCCAGAGTCCCAGTCCATGGTTTGACCTATTTCATGGAAAGAAAACTTGATTCACTTTTTGAGTAGTCATGCTTGGATGCTGTCGTCTTGGACAGACCTTTTGGGATGTATAACTTATTGTCCATCATTCCTCATAAAAATCCACTCTTTTAATTTTCACATCCCAAGGGCTTAAGCCTACAGTAATTGAAAATCATCCCAAAAGTAAATGAAAGCATGGAGTAGGACTGACCCCTGGATAACAATTCCATCCTGTGGCATACACAGTTTTGAAAGGGGATTTTGGTCCCCTGTTGGAAAAAGACCACTCAGAATCTTCTTACAAACACAGAAATGTTTTAAAATGCAATATTTTTACATCAGATTCTAATGTTTTCCAATTCAAGTATGCATGTCTTTGACTGGGACAGGGGCCAAGCTTGGAAAAATCCCAGATGGAGGACTCTCTCTGAATTTTTCATGTCAGATAGCTCTGAATGAGATAGATGAGGGACATAAATACATTTCCTGTATTTCATATTTGCACTCTTGCTGCAATGCTGTTGAGAGGCAGTATCTCTTGGGTCTTTTTTCCTTCCTTGCCTTAACATGAAATAGTGTTCATCAGTGAAATATCATTTGGTCATAAAAATACTACCTGACTCTACTACTGCCTGTGTATTATAATATGGAAAATATATATATACATAGGAACCAAAGTAACTTTTTGTGTACGTGGGTTTTGCATACACTGTAATGGCAAATGCACAGGCATATAAGCTAAAACATTTCTCATGAGTTCCATCTTTTCAAAAGCCATACACGTATGTGCGCCAGTTTACTACAGTGCAGAGGTTATTTCAGGTTTCCTCAAAGGTGAACAAGAGTGTTGACACCTTCTCTCACCCCTTCAGTCAGCACAATAGGATTCTCCATAGGACATCTCAGAAGAAGTGTCCTGGCACTGGCATTCCCTGAAGATATGGATTCACCAAAAGGTCTTCAGGGGCTTCAGCCCCTGCATTAAACCCCAGTGCCCACTGTTTCACAAGGAAATGGGAATTTGTGGCTACAGCATTGCGAGTCCTACTGACCCCCCCAGCCCTACACAGGGCTAATACAGAGGATGGGAGAGGACCTGCAAGCTCCTTTCCCCATCTGCAGTCCTGTGGTGCTGGTTGCCCATCTCCCACTGTGTACCTCCACCATCCTGCAGCCACAGAGATGGGCCCACGCCTGCCCTACACGGGGGTTTTCCGAGGTCAAAGTGCATCTCTACAAGGGATTTTCTTTTAAGGCTTCTGGCAAAGAGCCTGCCTCCATGTATTGAAGTGTTAAAACCAGTGCCTAAAAGTTTTGTTATGAGGAAGAGTTCATGAACTATGATAGACACTGTTTCCGGAGGTGCTGATTATTCCCATATTCCAGTGACTCCAAGAAAATTGGGAGTGTTTAGTGAGTCTCTGATTAAAGATCAAAGCACACTTACAAATAATGGATTTAGGCTCCACAAGCAGCCATGCTTCTGGTTTCTTTCAGCTTTCTGAATTTTTTATTCCTGAAATTTTAACATTTTCAAGACAAAACTTTAGGGCTTATGATATATTTCTGTCACATTTACAGCTTATATGACTTAATGCATGATGACTAGAAAGTCAGATATAAGTAGCTATGCCAATGATAAGCATGCTCTTGATGGATGCTGTGATGCTTTTTGTGTCATAAGGACATACTAGAAAAGAGTAGTGTATGGTTATATGGCCACAGTTACAAGTAACTCTACAATAAATTATATTGCCCAAATCTCTATTAATTGTGTTGTAAACCTTCATACGCCATTGAGAATATACCCTTAGTTTCAAGAAAAAAAAAGTTATTTTTTAAAATAACGATTAGACTTTTCGTTTGATTGGAACCAAATGTAAAAATGCACTAGTTCTTAGGAACTGACCGGACCTGTACTTCTAAGAGATAGTAAGCTTTGGCCTCCCATTTGGTTCAGTGATTTCATTTAGTGATGGAAAAGACAAATTTCAGCTCCAGGATGCTTGGTTCTCAGTGGAAGGTGCACACTTCCATAGCTCTGGATCAGAACCCTCTATTCAATCAGTTTCTTATCATACTTCCGTTGACTTTCCTGCTGTATTGACAACAGGACTGTGATCCCAGCAAGAAAGTCTGCATAATGCCAAGACAGAACAACRGTAGCATTGTATCTAGAAGGTAAAGCATGGCCTTAAGATTTCCCAGTGGGGCACTCTGTCCATCTCCCAGCAGTTCTGTATATTGGAGGAGTCCTGAACATACTGAAAGGCAAGCAGCACATTTTAGAAAATGGCGGAGGGCTTCACTGGGTTGGGTTCAGGTGACCAGTTTGGACAAATGAGTGTATAAACTGGATCAACGTGGCAATTGTTCTTTCTCATTCCTTTTAGCATGATGAAGCAGTAAGCAAACCTCATACTTAAAGAGTGTCTGTGTAAATGTATATCCTCTGGAAATAAAAACACAAGATCCAAAATAGCATTAATTGTTCTTTTGTAAAAACAAAGATGTAGCAGAAATATACAAATCCAATGCCACAAAATGCATCAGTTGCCTTAGAATACCCGAATTCTCAGTAGCTCTGAAAATACCAGGACACAAAGGTTGAAAATGGGATTACAGATAAAATAGTTGATTTCATGGAACTGTTTTCTCATTTCAAGTTGGAAACTTGACTATCCTAAATCATAATGCTTCACACTGAACTTTTTTCCCCTTTAAGTCCCAGAAGTCAGATTAAAAAACCACACCGAGTAATACAAATTAATGAAAATATACCCCTGCTGCCAAACTGGTTGTAATAGAAACAAATGTCATTACATCCAGAAAAAGGATTAAATGGCCAACAGAACTAACCTTCCCACATGTCAAAGCATGGAGAAGCTTTACATGGTAGCACGTTACTAACATGGCCCACCCTTGGGCGCAAGTAGCCTCTACTGACAGGAAGATCACAGTTTGAACTCCATGTCAGTCCAGCTCATGGAGTTTCAGTGAGTAAAGCCAGCTGCTGTAGTTGTTTCCAAAGCCCTATTAGTTGGAATTCCTTCAGATTAAGTAATAAATTAAAATCAGACCATGAAGAGAAGAGCCTTTCTCCAGTGCCAAACTTCTGGCTGAGGTCACCAGCTCAGCAGCACAGACCACACAAGAGGTCATGGAGCAGCTCTTCTGCACAAGCACCAGGACAGGGTACATGCCACCCTGCCCAGGACCACTTGCGCCTAAATTCTTGCTCTCGTAAAACAGCAAAACTAGGCTTCAACTCTAAGATGATACAGATCTTCACAACCAGGTAACTCTTTGCATGCTTCAGTTATTTGGGAGAGAGCTAATCATAGAATCATAGAATGGTTTGGGTTGGAAGGGACCTTTAAAGGTCATCTAGTCCAACCCCCCTGCAATGAGCAGGAACATCTTCGACTAGATCAGGTTGCTCACAGCCCCRTCCAACCTGACCTTGAATGTTTCCAGTGATGGGGCATCTACCACCTCTCTGGGCAACCTGTTCCAGTGTTTCACCACCCTCATTGTAAAAAATTTCTTCCTTATACCTAGTCTGAATCTATCCTCTTTTACTTTAAAACCATTACCCCTTGTCCTATCACTACAGGCCCTACTAAAAAGTCTGTCCCCGTCTTTCTTATAAGCCCCCCTTCAGTATTGGAAGACCGCAGTAAGGTCTCCCTGGAGCCTTCTCTTTTCCAGGCTAAACAAGCCCAACTCTCTCAGCCTGTCCTCATAGGAGAGGTGTTCCATCAGTTTTGTGGCCCTCCTCTGGACCCGCCCCAACAGGTCCATGTCTTTCCTGTACTGAGGACTCCAGAGCTGGACGCAGTACTGGAGTCTCACCAGAGTGGAGTAGAGGGGCAGAATCACCTCCCTTGACCTGGTGGCCACACTTCTTTTGATGCAGCCCAGGATACGGTTGGCTTTTTGGGCTGCGAGCGCATATTGCCGGCTCATGTCCGGTTTTAATGCTGACGTTTACTTCACCCTGATTAGGCTGTAGAGTAAATCAGGTATTATGACACACAAGAATAATTCATTCCTTTTAGAATACCCATTTCAAGGAGCTGACTTTCAGTCTGCGATCTGCACACTCTTTAAGGCCCACTAGATGCCCTAGTGCATCTGAAAAAGGTAATTAAGAGAAGCAAGCTGTCATCTGTTGGCTTGAATCCAGTATACCGTTGTCTGCATCTCCAGTCTCCATATATTTTAGGGGCCTACAAACTGAAGAAGGTTGAAAACCGCTGCTTTTCTGGCCCTTCCTTCATAAGGAAGACTTGATTGACTCTAGAATCCCCATTTGTCCTTGCCTTACAACATATGAACCTTCCGTTTAGTTGGAGGACCTTTCACATCCATGAAGCTCTGAATACCTCTTCTGCCAACCACGTGCTGAACACACATGACACTCAAGCCTCAAAAGACTGAAGAAAACTTCCTCCACAGGGTACCTGGACCTATCCCAGCTGGACTGCCTTGTAAGAAACCATGGTGGACCTGGCCCTGGAACAGCAGGACAACAGTTGTTTACAGCCTTACTAGCAACTCCTCTGTGACCCTATCTCACTTCAGCCGCTGGACTGAGATGATAAATTTGGAGCCATATACTTCCATATCACAGCCCACCTTTGAAATTTTCTCTGTCTTTGCACTGACTTTAGAACAAATACACAGAGACTTAAGTCCTAATTTGGATATCTCAAACCCTTCCCCAGTGCTAGGAGTGATGGATCCAAGCAATGGTCTGATCCATGCCCTAGAACTGCAACTGTGCTGACTGGCCCCTGCCCATGCCATAGGTATGTGTTTTGAGGGAAGGGGAAGGTGAAATTATTAACTGACCAAGATCTGTGTCATGTGTTGGCACTGTGCTCACTTAATGTGCATCTTATAAAGCTAGTGTGCTCAATCAATAGTCACTGTAGGGAAACATGCACTTTCACTGTTCATGCTCTGCTGACGCTGGAAATTCAGCATTGTTAATTCATCTCACAGCCACTCAGCTTACATGGGCCCTGGTCAGAAAGCAAACCAAAGCCTTGCCCTTGACTTCAGCAGACTTTCAGCTGGGCTGTTTCACTGCTCTGTGCTCCTGGACGAAACTGTCATGCAGCACCTCTCAGGCCAGAGTGAATGTCTTTATTGCAGTACTATATTCTCTGGAGGAACAAGTTTTATAATGAAAGCACTGACACTGACCCTTAACTAAAACACAGCTTTAGATGCTGCTACTGCTCTGCCTTAACAAGTCTCCTATCAGCTTCACAGCAATAAAGAAGAAAAAGCCAAGTCTCATGGTGCTGTCAGGGAGCATTTCAGTCATGTTCTGCGCATATTATTTTTATTCAACCGATCTTTGCCAAATTTTAAAGTCTATTTTACATCCTCTCTGAATACATCTGCTGTTGTCATTGCTCCGTAACTTCACTTGCTCTTTGAGCTACACAAGCCATTAGATTTATGTCATCATTAATTTGCCTCTGTGCATACAGCTCATAGGCTGATTTATAGCTTTAAAATAATTTCTGGTCATCAGCATCTAGGCCAATTCTATTCCAAAAGCAAATCACAAAGAAGTCTGGCCTTTCCCTCTCTCCTAGGTAACTCCTCTTCATGCCTATATGTGTATTAACTTCGAACAGCTCTAAGTGGCCAGGCTCACCTTCCCCACTTCTGCCACAGGCTTTGCTATTGCATGCATCTGAAAAGGAAAGAACTGTGCAGATTTAGGCAAATTATCCTGGTCAGGATCTCAAGGCTCAAGCCTATGATTCAACACACTGCCTGTGCTTGTCCATTAGGCAGCACGAACAAAGCATGACAGAGGCGGCAGACTTTGAAAGCTCTGGATGTTTCAAGTGTCTCCTGCCAGCCAGCCCTCATTGCTGATCCATCATTTCGCAGATGAAGCAGTGCAGAGAGCTGTCAGTATTGCTGTCACTATGAGGAATGAGGCCACTAGCTACGACTTTCTCAAACAATATATTGAGCCCATCTATTATCAGCATTTATAACACCCCTCTCCCAAGGCTCTCCTGGGCAGCTACCACTTTACTAGTTGCTTTGTTTATTTGAACTTGCTGGAGGGGTTCTTGGAGTAAACACTTTCTGATTAGAAATGCAGGGAGTGGCTCATAGATAAGAAAGTAGACATAAGCGTTTGTAGCAGTCATCCACCTACATACAAAGATGCTTAGAGATCACATGCTCAGCCATTTTAGCCATTGCAAACTATATTTTAACTATTTTACCAAGTAATCACATCTTTCATTACAAAACATGTTAACCATAAAATTGTATACATAGCCAGGTTTTTTAAACTCCCTCACCATTGTGGTATCTGGTTCTGTGATTTGTTAAAGCGTTGCCTTCACAGTAGGACAGGCCTAAAGCCTTTCCACTAGCTTATCACCCACTGCTCTCCTATATCCGCTTCTGGAATATTTAGTAAGCTGGAAGAGCAAACTGACCCCAGTTCCAAACAAAGGAGTTCCCAAGCTGAAAATAATTGGACACTGGGGGAGGTTTCATGCATGTTTGCCCTGTTCCTATTTTCCCCTACACATCTGGTTTTGATTAGTACTGAAGACAGAATACTGGCTTAGATTGACTTTTGGTCTGGTTCACCATGACCATTTTTATAGTCTTCACAGTGAAGAAAATGGTCTGTGCCCTTGCACACTTACATACTAGCTTGTGAGGTACATGGGTATGTTTATACAGTTTTATGGTGTTATCAAGTGACAGACTGATGCACTGATAAACTTATCAGCATGGCTGAAATATTGAAGAGTTTCAAGTTTATGTGAACAGATTTTTTTTGCAATAAAAGCCTTATAAAATGAATTTCTGTGTATGTTGGTCCCTCAATCTTTGTTGCAAGATATTTTGTTCAGGTAAGCACACTAAGCAGGTATTTATTACTTCTGTTTGTAAATAGCTAGCTTCAGAAACAAAACTGAAATCATTTAATGATACAATTCCAACTACAGCATAATATTTTGTTGCATAATCCTAGGAGCTCAATGGCAGATCTCAGGTCCCTTGACTCCACCGTAATGATCTCCCACAGCTGCTTTCAAATGCAGCCGTTAATCAGCAAGTACAAAATGTTAAGTGATGTATTTTGTCTTTGCTGTGGTTAAATGGGAGACAGAAAAAGAGGAAACTGCTCAACAGAAGGCTTGATTTTCCAATTCTGAAGATAATACAATAACAAAAATAGCAGTAGCCAGCCTTCATTACTGCTCACATTTGTTTTTCAAAGGGAGATCCATAAATCTGCTGCTCCTCTGAATCACAGTACCTTGTCCTTGTACCTTGTCCAGTACCTTGTACCTTGTTGGAAAACTTTTCTGAGTCTGGAGAGGAGAAAGAGGGTGACTGTTACCTAACTCAGCCCTGCTCAGGCACATCTTTAAGCCACCTCTTCCTGCCCTACTTCAGACTGCACCCATGTCTTGGCCCAAGGAGAATCAAACCATGTAGTGGAAAGCAGGAAAATGTACAGAGCCATCCTTCAGGATGGAGAAAGGAAAAGAAAAAGGGATCAACCTTTTTTTGATCTTTGGAAGGATGTGACCAAAAT
The DNA here is from genome assembly GCA_035582835.1 of Phoebastria nigripes. NCBI lineage: Eukaryota > Metazoa > Chordata > Aves > Procellariiformes > Diomedeidae > Phoebastria > Phoebastria nigripes. The sequence goes on along the minus strand of JAYKAV010000300.1, from coordinate 1,745,812 downwards.
ACAGCTCAGAAACCCAAAAACTTAGTCTGCCTGTGTATGAGGTCTGCTCTGTTCAGGCTGGGATCATTGTCATTTTGTTTCAATTTACTGTGAYCTACCTGTCCCCGACCCTGGGCAAGAAGGTGGAAGACACACTACCTATTCCCCTACCTCTGCAACTGCTGCTGACAGCTGAGGGTCACAACATCTTAAGCAGCTATAGCATGAACTGCCAGAACCTCTCCAGAGGCATCCCTAGGACAATAAATTAGGCCTTTTCAAAATGCTAAGAAAAAAACTTACATAGCAGGCAAAGAAGCACTAATGATGAATACCTGCCATGCAGCTGAAATGAGGCCACAGGAATGAATGCCCCAGAAGGTGCTCTAAAGAAATAACAAAAGCCAATTAGTGCTGCATATGTCTTTTCATGGGTTTTTGCAAATCTGCAGTACCTACAGGGCCTTATTACTGTGATATCTGAGCACCAACAGCGTCTTTGTCCTCAATAACTTCCTTTGAGGTAGGGAAAGGAAACTTCTCCAGTTGTGAGACTCAGACAGATTAAGGCTGAGCCTGATCTATCTAAATGACACCTTTGATGAATCCCTTAGGATCATTGTGACACCGTATTCAGGATCCCCGCACCATGCACAGACTTCACCATTTTGAGAAACCTTTTCCTACCCAAGGCAAAAACTTCCTTCTTTGGAAGCAGGCTGCTCCTCCACTGACTCTACAGTTGTTTTTGTGGTCTGGAGCTCAGTGTATGCACACCAGGTGCCTACAGCTAAATGGGATGAAATGCCATCCCAGAGGCTGGCCCAAAGTCACATATCCATCAGGATAGCAGAGCAGAGAGCAGTGATACAGCATGATCCTACCTCCTTATTCACTGTCATTCCTCCCCAGCAAACACCCTGCCAACACTCCAGAATGAAACCCACAGGAGAGGCGTGTAAGGTCTCTCCCCACAAGTAGAAGATTAAGATTTCTCTAAGAAACATTTAGCTAATTTTCCAGACACCAATATATTAAATACCCCCATGCCTTTTTAAATGTTCTGAGCCTGACAATTACCCTACATACCTCATCCACCTGTTTGCAGTTGCAAGCACTATTGCCTGCTCTGGCAGACAGCTTGGGTTTTCCTTTTCAAGCCTATGGTGTCATCACCTCAATGCAGTTCAAAAAGTACCAGCACTACTACCGCTCCTGAATAAGCCTAAGCTTGTTTGGATGCTGTCTCTTTTATAGAACCCAAGGAGACAACATTCGCAGCCCTTTCTTGAGTCCACTCACTTCTGCCCTGTGACATGAATGTTGGCATGTTCCCTGCCCCAGTGCTCCTTCAGAGCAATGACAGGAGCTGTCTGTGTCCTCTGTCCTCCCTCATCCTTTGACACTTTGTCCACAGACCTGTTGGGGATTCTGTGCTTTTTAAAGGAACATTTTTAACATTTTTTTTTCTTTTCACTCTTAAGATTACTCTTTCCTTTTTTTCCCCATGAGTTTTCCTGCCTTCCACTTGCACTTTCACAAGCTTGCATTGATTGCTGTGGCATATGTGGTACCTCTTCCAGAGTTAGTATAAAATCCACCATCATCTTGTGTGGCAAGCTTTAAATTAAAACCCTAACAGATGACCTCTTTTGCATTTTTCTGATAGAGCTTCAGAAAAAAGTTGCTCTGCTGGTCCATTAGAAGCTCTGTGTAAAAGTGTCCAGTTGTTGTTCTCTGAGACCTTCCAGCCTTCAGTGGCACAGTGGCTAACTGTTAAGTATATCAGACAGAAAAGTAATGACAAACCATAACACACAACAATGTGTTCTCCTCTCCCATTTCTCACCAAAGCAGATGAGTTTCTTGGTCACTGCCTAAAGCAAGGAGAGCTGACACTCCCTTCAGCGCTCTGCATATGCAGTTTCACTGAAGTTTATTTCTAGTTGATGTGCTTCTTTTAATCATGCCATTCTTCAGTACATGCAACCTAAACCCTGGTAAAGCGAGCACCAGAAGATTATAAAACAATCCTGCTCCAGGCACAAACTCTTCTAGCAAGAAGAAAAAGCCACAGAAAGGTCGCTTTTCCCTAGCACTGTGCTAACTCCATCCGTCTGTGGCTACTTGCCACTGACTTACACAAATAACATGTTTCCACAGGGTAGTGTCCACTGAGGCAGGTTGCAGCTAGATCTGCCTCTTTTCATGACATGTCTTCTCCTATATCCTGCCTGCTTGTACTTGCTCTGTGACTAATCCCTTTGTGTCACAAGCACAACATTCATCTCCCAGCCCCTGCATAATATGCCTGGGATGTCTTATACATCCCAGTTAGCCACCCATCCCAACCTCACAACTCCAATTATTTGTGAAGCACTCAGGAGCAACAAATAGATGTGTCTTTGGCTAGTATCTATACTGCACTTTATATTTGTCTTTTGACTGTCAGCCTCTCAAAGGGCCTGTGAAAGAGTACTACAAGGTTATAAGTGGGGATGCATAAATATCGTTGCAAGTGTTTTCTGTGTCTTATGGGGGAAAGAATGTCATATGGACTCTTACAGAATCATCTCGACAGCAGGTCCTCTGTATCCATATCAGCCCTGTCCCCATCAAAATAACTCTTGTCCTGTTGCTAATGCTGTCATTTTTGCATAGGATTAGGTATACGTCACTGCAGAGGAAATCAGTAAGGGATGAAGACATGCATTTACTGATACTAATGTCAACATGAGAGAGTAAAGGTGCTATGAGATAACCCAGCCAAGACATTGTTTTGCTCTAGTGGAAGTTAATGCACACTAACTGCTGCTCGGGTTTGGATTCAAATTCCAGTGAAAGGAGTTAAAGAGGAATCTGATCCCAGAAAGCAGAAATCATCTTTTCTCCATTTGTCGGGACAAGGACAAAACCTGCCAGAAGATGCAGGACTTTGAAGGAGTTTCTGAGACCAAGAAAGCATCCACCTTTCCCTCACCAATGTCTGCATTTCTGTACAAAAAGCTCACTCACCTGACCCAAAGAAACGACAGAAGTGTAGCAACCCCTTGCKTGATGTTTTAGATTGCTTTGTTCCTCCTTACACACAATTAAGCCAACTTGAAAGATTTTTAATCAAAGTCATTTGCTTGAGCTGGGAGATTGAAAGATCAGCCAACAGTCAGCAATAGTCTGAGTAGTCAACCCAATAAATATGTTATTTCCCTTGACGCTTTGGGGAAACTGGCCTGGACAGAGGTCAGAGCAGTGGTGAGGCGGCAAGGGTAGTTCAGATCCACACAGCCAGATGCCATTCTGCTTTAAAAAAGTAAATAAAAATGCACACCATCCAGGCTCTTTCTAAAGAAAAAAAGTACAAAACTTCCTGTTGCTGCCTGCTGCAGAAACAATGTAAACATGCTCAGCTCCATACTGAAAGCAGTCTACTACCAAAGTACTTACATACGCACCAGCAGTAGTGCGTGTTAGTGTGTCTGCATGTGCATATGCATGAGAGTATACATACATACGTCTATATGCATATATTTGTATAGATTAGTCACTCAACCAAGCATCTGTATTTCTCTGTGTGGTGTTAAGAGAAAGGTGACAAACCCTTGAATAGTATCACAGTAGAATTGTTCCTACCCATTGTACAACCCACTGCACTGAGGCAGAATGAGAAGAAGGTAAGAGAACACAGAGATGAGAAGAGAAAAAGAAAAACTGACATAACAATACCTCATCACAGTCCTGCAGCCATCAGAGGGACAGAGAGATCCCTCAGAAAGGATCTCATGAAGGGTAAAGATAATGGAGGACTAATACTCCTTACAAGAGAGTGCAAGCCAGTGTCGCACAGGGTGGTACCACGGACTCAGTGGCTCTGCCTTCCCTGAGGCAGGAACTCCAAGGAGCTGGGCTGCCAGGAASTATCAGAGTGGCATAAGACTGACGGCAATTGAGAAGGTCAGCAAAGGCATAGAGAGTTGGAGATGGACAGGTGGAAGTGAGAGGGCAGGTTACCAACCCTTGAAGAAGCATCCTGGCAAACAAGTCCCAGTCTGGGGTTAATGGCTCAGCTCCTGAGTGCATGGAAGTATGTAAGCAATTCCTGAATAAGGAATACCCTGAAGCAGGTAAGCGTGATGGCAGCCAAGTGCTGAACTAAAGTGCATGCTGGCACATGTTCACAGGCATAGTGGCTATTTAAGTATTTCCTCCCTCCTGTCCTACAGCATCATTACAAATTAGATTCCTGCCCCCGAAACTGCAACAATAAAAGCCTCTGCTTTGCAATGTTATTCCAAAGAAGATGCAGAGAAATGGGTTGTGACACCTTCAGCTGCAGAGCTAATCCATCATAATGCACCGTAGCTCCTACAAATTGCTGCCCCAGGCAGCTAACGGCAGGCATTTCCAAGCATCCCCAGATGGCTAATACGTGGCAATGGTTTGTAACCTGCATATGCTGGACCACCACAGCTGCTCCACTGAGCGATCTTGCAATATTGATGGATGCTCTTTTTGACCCAGAACATTGAACATGTTTAATAGAGAAGTATTGCCACCAAAATCATTCCCTTCTCTTCCTTTCCTCCACATCCCCAATTCAAAGGTCAGAAGTAAAATCAAGCTCTATCAAAGCTGTCTGGTTTTCTCATTTTTGGAAGAGATATTTGTGCTTTCATCTGTCAGCTCGGTTGAAATATTCTGTCCTATGCCAATCAAAAGGATAGTTCTGCACATTAACAAGCAGTGCACAAGTGGAATGACTCTCACACCCTTACTATGAAAATGTATAGGTTCTCTTTGTGATGGGGTACACATCTGCTGCTTTCTCTGTCCCCAAACCTAAGACCTGGATTTCCTCTGAATATGAAGATGACACACTGTTTACTTTTTTTAAAAAGCTACTTCTTAATTTAATCTTTCAGAAAGCCACAACTGCACAGAAAACAACCAGCCGTTATCACCACACTCAGTACTGTGTTATGCGTTGTAATATCTTTCTCTCATGGGCTGAAGACAACCCCATTTTCATGTTCTGCCAGATAACCCTTCAAAATTATTTAAAACAAAACAAACTCATGCCAATTACTTAAGTGTGTGTGTGTGCATGTGCATGTGTGTATACACATTGGTGTATATACTTATGGTCACATATGAGTTACGGACAATTTAAGAGCCCAGCCCATGGAGTTTTTACATCTGCAGCAATCTTTCACCTGACTCCAGCAGATGGAGTTGAACCTTTACTTTGTTATTCATTTTCCCCTCTTTAGAAGCCATGTTGCCTACTAGTACTGAATTTGCCCCATCTTCTATGTTCCTTTTTAGCCTCCCTTCCACATTACTTGCCCTTGGCATTGTTAACAGCCTGTATTCTCACTGATGTTTTGCTCATTCGATGATTTTAAGGCTGAAGGGACTGTTAAATTGTCTGATCTGATCTCCTCCTGCATGACCCAGTCCAGAAAAGCTCACCCAGGTACTTTCACAATGGGCCCAGTGACTCATATTAGCTAAAATATTGTCCAGTAAGTACCTTGTCATAATCTGCGGACATCACAGGACAAAGAATTCACAACAGCCTTTTTGTGATAGTGTCGTTTGTGATAGTGTCAGCATTTTAGAACTGAAAAGGAAGACTTACTTCCATTTTGCTCTTTCCTACCTTCACTTTCTGTCAGCACTTCCTGATTTTTCTCCAACATTTTTGCATATCTGTAGTTTATACTTAATCTTCTTTCTTATATGCAACTATGTGTAGTTCAGTACAACAGGAAAATGTAAGACTTTCTGCCTATACTGAAAATTCAAGAAAGAGGCCTTATTATGAGGAAGAGATCCCATTCTATGGTACCCTGTACTCAGAGAAATCATTCTCATACCCTCTGCCAGGGAACAAGATATCAAGACATCCAGTCCTTTTATAAACAAGTATAAGAGGAGCAAATGAAAGTAAAGTTTGAGCCACGTAGGCACTCACCCAACTCCATGAACAATGTTGTTGAGTATGGTTGAGCAAGAATCACTGGACAACTGTTCATTGATTTCCACTAATAAAGACAGCTATAAAGACAGCTGGATTCCCAGATATTGTAATTCAACATAGCACTGTAACCTGCAGGAAAAAAAATTTCACCTGCTAATTCCTGACAGCACACTGATGAAGTCAAACCTCCCATTCCTTCCTCCTGAGGCGTATTTTTATTTCAAGGTGTTTGGAAAATCCTTTTAACAAAGACATGTGAAATACTACACATAGGCAGAAACCATCATCTGAAAAATACAAGGAGGAAAGCACACAGCATCTCTACAGGAAGGGAGGTCAGGATTACGGTGAATATATTGAGCATGATTTCATGCATTTCTGTAGGAAAGCAAGCATCATACAGGCATTCAGAAACAGGGCTACAGCCAAGATAACATGTGAATGCACCCTTGTCCTCTGGGAGTCTGTGTCCAGTGTTGCACCACAAGATTTGAATAGACCAATTTAAAAGGATCCAGAGGATCAGTGAGATGAATCCAGTGAGGAAGAAGACAATGAACTGAGGGTAGTTTCACCTACAGAGGAGGGACTTGGTGGTCTTCAACAGGGCAAAGAGCTGTTGCAGAATAAAAAAGAATAGTCTGTTCTACAGTTCCCCAAAATAGGCCAAAAAGTAACAGCCTTAAGTTACAGAAAGGAAGAGCGAGGTAAGACATTAGTGTCAATCCTGCTGAGGGTGAAGATGGAAAAGCATTGGCACAGATTGCCTGAGGAGGACACAGATCTCCATCACTGGAGGTTTTTAATAGGCTAGACAAACACCTGCCAGGAATGGCATGGGTGCAGTTAATCCTGCCTCAGGCAGAGAGATGGATTGATGACCCCTTTAGTCCTTTTCAGCTCTGCTCTATACATAACTGGAATCAAAAAAGCTGACAAGGAAGAGACATTGGAGTTGACTGCACTTACTCTCCCCAGTGAGTTCCAGATCACATTTGCTTGGAATTTGTAAGTCTGAAATACATTTGTTTGCTTGTATAGCAAAAATCTTTTATACAGATAACTTATAAAGCATTTCACATGATGGTAAATTACAGCTGTAAATGCAAATACAAGTAATATGTGGAGAAAGATTATAATATAGCCTCAAGGTATCATCTGGAGTCCTACCTGCTTAGCTTATTGACAAAAGATGAGCTACTCTAAACTGTCAGTGAAATGTCTTGCCATCTTACCTGCAAATTAAGCTGTGTTCTTTCTGTTTGGAATATCATTGTCAATCATTAAGATTCAAGAGCTGGAATTTTAACTTGTAATTTTTTTGATGGTTCATAGGGCAAACCACCATAGCTGTCTTGCCACTGTGTCACTATTCCTAGGGAAAATTAAAAAATGAGTGGGAAGATACAAGGATTGATGAAAAGGAGGATGAACAAAAGACAAAAACCATGCAAAATAGATATTATTACTTAGAAAACACAAAAAGAGTGAGAACAAAGTCATTACAAGTGGCCAAGTTTATTTCTTCCTAGCCACAGACTGTAAAAACTAGTATAGGTCTACTGCAAATTGCAGTGTTGACATAAAGCATCTGAAAATCTGTCCCACTGGTTTTATCTGGAGTTACCCAAGAAACGCACTTAGCCTGTTGGTGGTAACCAGAAGTCATTGTATGGTGTCATCTCCCAGATAGCCACACTTAAAAATGTTTCATCAGTTTTGCTTTTTGTCAGCAACATGAACTGCTGACGGCTATGTGAGAAAGCAGAGAAAGCCATATAAAATAGCTGCCGGCGTCAGGCAACAAATCAGGAGGACTAAAGACAAAGCCACAAGGTTGGTTTTATTGGTCTGAATGTATTACCTTGCTGTTTAGCAGCAGGAATGAGAATCATGGCGTGGCTTAACTGACAAACCATTAACTGGAAGTTTATGGTAGCCCTCAGTTCTCTATTCAAATCTAATCACAGATGCTAGCTAGCATGATTGTCAACAGTTCAGCAGACTTGCTTTCTCGTAGACACTGGTACTAGGGAGACCATACCTAGGACATATTGTCCACACATTGTCTTGAAAACAGTTAAAATAGCATTCATTCCCATTCTCAGCCCCAGACTGTATACCCAGTCCCAGGCTCCAAACAAATTGATAGTAGTTTGACGGCTTCCTGTTGTGCCTTCACTTGTTACTTGGCATTCATTTGCATGATTTTATGCGTGACAGGAACATGCAAAATATGTCAGGATACAAATACCTCATTTAATGTTGAGCATATAGGCTAAAACCAACATAGCTAAAGATGGAATACCATGATCACTGAGCAGATGTAAGAAAGGAGCCCCTTCTCCAAAGACAAACATTAGCTACAAGAGCACTGGCTGCTAAATTCTCTCAGCGTATACTTACAAGAACTGAATAATACAATAATAAAAAAAATCACTCCCAATAAGCTATTCTTAAAGAAACTAAGGCATTTATAACACCCAAGTTCTAAGTACCAGAGTGTTCACTTAAAGGAATCCTGGTGGGAAGGAAAACACTCCTCCTTTCTGATTTCTGGCAATGGCTTGTAGCAGAAAGCTGCAAATGAAAGGATTCATTTTTTAATAAGGCATTTATTGTTCCCCAGAAAGGCTTAGGCATTGAATAGAAAATCAAATTAAACCCAGGTATGTTACCAAAGTAACCTAATTAACACAATTTATTTCAGATGCCAGAAAACAAGTAGGATCTCAGGTGTTCCTGTTCTACGATAAACAGTTCAATTTAACCTACATATTTTTATATAAATTACCAATGTAAGAATACTCTAAAAGCAAAGATAGATGGAATTTTTATGCTCTGATCTTTTGTTGTTTTGTTAAAATCTCTAAATAGTTCAGTTTTCACACCTCCTCTTTTATTATCATTAGATAAGCCCATTTTCATCTTTACCATAGATGTTAGAATGTTTTCTAAACTATTTGCTTGGACTTGCCATACATGAAACAATAGTCCCCTCTTCTGGACTGAGGTAATGTTGCACTTATTGCAGAGAAACCATTGCAGAATGGAATTCCTGTTAATGTTTACTGAGGGTTTGGGGTTTTTCCCTAATTAAACAACCTTAGACTAACAAGAAAAGCCTCAATCTATACACAAAGAAGTCAAGCACATAAAGAAAGAGAGGTGAAGAAATCAATGAAGTATTGGATTGTGGGTTTTTGCATTTGATTTCAGCTGAAGGCACTGATCACTACAGCAGCTGTAAGTAAGGATCTGTCCCTATTTCAATAGTGAAACATGAATTCTCTGGAATGCATTGACTCCCAAACTCTCAGTGTTTTAAAAAAAAACTGTACAAATCACTGAACTGGAAGGAGGATTTTATTTTAAACAAGTGTTTAATTCAAGGTCTTGTGCTTTTAGACCTGAGCATGGATTATATAACCAAAGACCAGCTAGAGACTAGATTAGAAATAACCACCCACTGAAAGAAGAAACACTAAGGCAGTAAGGCAGAAAAATCTCAAGGGCCCAAATTCACAAAACAAAATGGCCCCTCAAAGACACCAATCCTCATCTCCACCTTGAGCAAAGCATTACAAATTTGCAAAGGAACACAAGCATCTGAAACTAACTTTTGTTCTCTCCCAAGTTCCAGACATGTTTGCGAAAAGCAGCCCAGAAGAGTAAAGTATACAGTATGGAAGAGCTGAAACATCTGAGGAACCTGCCACTGAAGATGAACGGCAGCTACAGAGTCAATCTTGCAAACAGATGGTACTGAAGTCCCCTCTGGAATGACACATACAGGGGATTTCACACTGCAAGCCTCGCTTTGCAGACCTCCATGATTGTTGCCTTGGCTGGCAAGGAGAGCCTGGGAAACCTGACAGCCTCCACAGAGGTCTCCTTGTGCCCTGAGAAAAGCAGAGGATGGGAAGGCGTGAGAGGTGCCTCTGTGGCTGTCATGCAATCTTGCTTCAGCCTGCTTTCATCTGAGGGCCACGCAGGGAAAGGCTCTCCGGCGGGGGCTGCCCAAGTGGAGGTGCCAAGCAGCCAGACCCCAGGAGAGAGGCTGGCCAGGAGCCCGTGGGCCTCGAGGTCAGGGCAGCACCCAGGGATGAGAGCTCTCCACCCACAGTGGGGCAGGGTCTCCAGTGGGGCCAGGAGGTGAAGGGCCTTTGCTCCCTAAGCAGCCTGTCGTACCTCAGGCAGTGGGCGGGGTCAGGGCTTCAGGGTACACAAACTTATAGGCTGGCCTCCTGAAGTGTTCCGGGGGAGGCTGGGTCCCACCAGCAAGCCTGCAAAGGAGAAGGGGAGTCCATTAAACACCGCTCCTTTGCTGACGGCCATGCTGCCCGAGTGATGTCAGGGGCAGCGAAGGGCTGCTGAGGTGAAAGCAGCATCCCCTCCACCTGGACGGGGAGCCTGTGCATGCCCAGCCCTTTTTCTTCTCCATCTCATTCTTCTCCTCCTCCTTCCCTTTCCATTTCTCCTTCCCTTTCCCCACCCCACAGCCCCCACTTGCCTGTGGCCCAGGGAGGCAGGACCTCCTACCTGCTCCGAGCTGGTGCCTTTGGTTTGCACCAGCTACATGGACAGTGCACCTCACAGCAAAATGCCCTCAATCCTCCAGATGTGGTACAAATGAGGGGTGTGTCACACCTCAGGGAGCCTCTCTGGTGGCTCCAGTCACCACCTCTTGTCCCCAAGGGTGCTGCCCAGCAGTCTTTCCCTGTGGAAGATTCGAGAGAAAGTGTCCGGGCTGGTGGAGACAAGAGCGAGCCGTGGGGTGCTGCAGGTGCCTGGCAGCAGCCCCTGCGCCCCACGCATGCAGCACAACCACTCATGTGTCCTGGAGAGCCACCTTCCTCCTGTGCTGCGTGACCAGCTTCATCATCTGGTGCTGCACTGCCTGCAGCAAGGCCTGGGCTTTGGCCATATGCCATCCTGCCTGTGGCTGCAAGGAGCTGCAGACTGGCAGGGACCACAGTGGCAATGGCATCACCCCGTTCTGACTTTAGCCGTCCCATTGCGAATGCCGCCAACCCCTTTCTGATTGCAGCTGGGATGCATGGGGGATGGGCCGGAGACATGGGTCTGTGGGTACCAAAGTGGACTTTGTTTCTGGCAGCCATGGCCCCGAGAGCAGCCACACGGCCCTTCACCCTGGAGGCCGTTATCCCCACCTCCTGGCCAAAGCTCCCATGCCGTGTCCCAGGAAGCTGACCTGGTGAGCTCACCTCAGCACAGGGGCTCTGGGTCCCTCTGCTGTACCACCAGCAAGCCTGCAAAGGAGAAGGGGAGGCCCATTCAACACTGCTCCTCTGCTGACATTCCCCAGGCTTTCTTGTGCTCCCTTGTGCTGCCCTGCTGCCTTTTGGAGGCTCCTGCCTCCAAAGCACCATCCCACTCCATGCGGAGAGTAAGCCTGTGCGTGTCCACAACTCCTCGTTCTCCTCCTCCCCTCATGGCCCTGCCCATGCTCTTCCTCCCCATGGCCCTTGTTTGCCTGCAGCCTAGGGGGGCTGCACCTCCTACCTGCTCCAAACCAGTGCCTTTGGTTTGCACCAGGTACACGGACTGTGCACCCCTGGCAAAATGCCCTCGATCCTCTGGATGTGGCGGGGTGGGAGGTGTGTCACAGCGCAGGAGGCCCCTCTGGCAGCTCCAGTCACCACCTCTTGTTCGCTCTGTGCCAGGCCTCATCGGTCTTCACAGTGTGCAGAGCCCAGTTCTCTCCCAGTTCACTTACCTGGTGAAGTACCTCGGGGCCTGGCCCACAGGCTGCACAGGCCCCGACAGCCAGCGCCTCCCCTTGGCCCAGCACTGGGGCCTGGCACCCAGGCTGCGCAGATGCTGCCCCACCACACAACCTCACCTCTGCCTGGGGCCCAGCCCGCGGGCCTCAAGGCTCAATGTGGCACAGCAGTCCCCCTTCCCGTGCCATGCAGCCAGGCCTAAAGCCGTGGCAGGCTCTGGGCGGGACCTCGCACAGGCAGGAAGGCCAGTGCTGGCCTTTACCCGGGACCGATGGCATCTGCAGGCTGTGACGCCACAGCCACGTCCCTGCACTTCCCACCCATGTCCACACGGATGGTAAGGATCAGCTGCTACAGAGCTCACTGCAGGAAAGGGCCTGTATTTGGATGACGGCAAGTGTTACACTTGTCCAAAACATCCCTAAACAGAGGTTGCTCAAAAGAGCCACTTAGGAAAGCACCCCCTCTTTGAAATAAAAGTGCCCCATTGAAAGGAAAGAGTGAGACTCTGCAGAGGTTCACATGGACCTGGGGAGAGCGAAAGCTGTAAATCCAAGTCCAACTCTAGAGCCTATAATCCTGCACATCAGAGTCTTTGTTAAATATCAGAAAGTTTTATTCAAGACTCTCTGAACTCTGAATGTTCACAGTGTATTAGAAAACTTGCCCAGAGCCCGGGCAAACTCCAGTATGTCCTTCTAGCTAGGCAGGCAGAAAAGACAGATACGCTTGTCTTCCATTTTTTCTGTGCTTGATTGGTTTAATAATTGGCTGCAAAAGAACAGAGTGAACTTTACCAGGGAACTGGGCTGCAGCCAACCTTTTCTGCTCTGAGGTCTAAAATATACTGCTCCAAGAGATACATACTCCCAAAATTAGTAACCCAATGCTTGGTGTTGGGATATGTGATAAAAAGCTCATCTCCACACATACAAAGGAGCCTGGGGCTGCAACGGCCCTGTGAGAGGAACATTTTCTGTAGCAACACTGTCACCTTTAGCTAGCTGAAGGAACAGAGCTCAATAGTTGGGATATTGAGCTGCTCCTTTCTGGTCTTGAATTAAAATGAACAGCCAAACACTTCTGCCACAGTTGGCTTCCAATGGGGAGAGAAGAAAATGTTTGAGTCAGGTGTTTCTTTGTTCTTTTTATGAAAGGATCTCAGGCGCCTGTTCCATCACTGTAAGATGAACCAGGCTAGAGACAATGATTTTGCTTCTTTCCAGTGAGCAGTGGAAGTGAAACTCAGCTTTTCTTCATCCTGTATTGCTGGCACTTCCACTGACTGCATCTGATTTTCATAGTGGTTTTGCTTTTTTTTTTTTTTTTTTTTTTTGAGCCTGTCTTCCTCACTTCCAGATACTTGCACAGCTTCCCAAAGAATCGTGACATCCCTCTGCCCGCAAGGGCCAGGACCAAAAGCGCTGTTAGTGCCTTGGTATGAGCTGCTATGATTCACTTCCATGGCCCTAAAAACAACTAAATCCCTTTTCACCACACTTCTCAGATGAAAGGCAGGCATTCTCATGTGCCCTTCACTTTTTCAGGGTGCTTCACTTCCTTAAAAGAGAGCTCTGTATTTAGCTTGAGAAGGACTACACTTTTAACTTCACCACCACCAAAAGCAATTGTGGGCTTGTGGACAGTCAAAATTTATGGCTGTAGAAAACTGTGTGACACACTTCACAGAGTATGTCCAAGCCTTAGGAACACCAGTACATTCACAGTCCCTCCCTTGAATCTGTTTTCAAGTAGTTTCAGCAGCAATGGAAAGTAAAATCAGTTCCTTATTTTGCAGCTCTCCATAAAAGCTGCTACTTCCACCACTTTTCAGACTCCAGCTGGGACAAAGCATCTTTGCTCAGTGTCCTTGTTCATGAAAATAGTACTTGAGCATAATTTCACTCAAATCTTCCCAAAGAAGCTGCCTCACAAATCACAATGGGTATATTAAACATTCYTTTTGTTAAAGGCTCAGATAAACTCACATGAAGAAATTCTGCAGGAACATCTTTGTGAAAATTGAAGAGAAGAATCCATGGTCCCAGCTCCTGGCAAAAAAAGCTTCCTGCAATGATCAGGTTGGGTCAGAACTCTCCAGCCTTATGCACACATGCTAGACTTGCTGCTAAAATGTACCTAAACATTTTGCATCACAAGAAGATACACAGAAGCTGACATAGAAATTGGGCTTTCCAGGCTGCATTAAGTCAAAGAAGCTGATGGGTTCTGTAAAGGCTATCAGTAGGAAGTAAGGTTTGATTCAAAACACGTTACCTTCACATTTAGGTGATTTTACCCTACAGACTACCTCTCAGGTTTACACACCTGTATTTTCTGTTCCTTACTCAAGTTTGCTCACATGTCCATTTGTGTACCGAGTCCTGCTGAGATATGGAATCAGTGCAAAGATCTGACGTTGGCATGTAAAACACATAGACCTGAAGCTGAGCTAAGGTACTGCTGATATTTTCCCATAGACCTTGCAAGATCTGACCAAATACATCCATGTGGGTCAAGATGGTGTAAGTATAATGTGTTGAATTAAACGCAAAGCAGAAGAGTTCTCTAGCCAGATGCACAGTCACCCACTATAATCCAGAGGGAAGAATATAACAGGCAACATTTAAAGCAGATGAAGGCCCAAGCTATCTCCTATTAAAGGAAATAAAAATTATACTGACTTAAGCCACCTCTAATGCCCCTCACCCATGCCTTCCATATCTGATGGCTGAGTGCTGGGAAAGATGCAAAACATGGATAACTCCTTGTGCTGTTAAGCCCCTTCCTCTGTGGATCATCAGGGGTGTTTGTTGTTCGATCAGAAGTTACTGGATGTGCAAATTTCTGCTGAAGAAAAAACACGCAAAAAGGAGAGAAAATCAGAAGAGGAAACCATCTTGATTTATGCATACATTCATTTTAAGAACTCGCTTATACAGGTTATTATGCATCATTTTGTTGCAAGTAGGGGTTTGAAAAGAACTGGGCGTAGTGTTATTAGCCATGTTGTGACGCTGAAAAATGAAATTCAGAAGCTTTCCTCCTCTACTTCTGCACGAGGAGTTTATTCAGGGGAGCTTTCTTTGCTGACAGAAGCAGCAATTGTCAGCGGCTCAGAGGAGCAGGGTTTTAAGCGTGGTAGCTCCAGCCATGTRGCCTTGGTCCCAGCCTTGTTTGTCAGGGCCAACAAAAAGGGGTTTCTTGGGTGCACATGAGCCACTCAGGACCACGAGAAGGAAGTGACAAGTGACAAGTGGTAGTTAGAGAAGACTGCTGTCCACTACAGGGGTCAGAAGCCCCATATCTGCCAACCAGATTTATCATCTAGGGAGGTTTGCTGATTCCCTGGGGCTCTCGTTAAGGGTGCTGTGCAGAGGCTACTGAGGCTTATCTGGCCCTCTACTATACAGAGCTGCTTTTTCATGTATGCACTAAAGATACTGCCAGGGGTAGTATAAGACCTGAGAAGTATCAAGTGTGACCAGCAGGTTCCAGGGGCACTGGGCACGCAAGTGTTGGTTTTCTCCATCGTGTCCAAGGAGGACTCAACCGATACTGCGGGTGAACCACTGGTTGCACAGCTGCTGTTCATAGCAGGTTTTTGATTTCCACGAGCATGGTAGCCATGGTGAGAATCTGAAGAGTTTCACATAGACCTAAGGAGAGTGAATGCTGGCAGAGAAAAATGGGTACGGTTGTGGTGGATATCTGCTGTATACCAGAATAAGGAGGACCAGGTTAGGGAGTAATTCAACACCCTGGATGTACACAAGTCCATGGGGCCAGATGGGTTGCACCCAAGCGTGCTGAGAAGGCGGCTGATGGCATTGCAAAGCCACCCTCAATGATCTTCGAAAGGTGGTGGCGACTGGGAAAGGATGCAGATGACTGGCTCTCAGTCCTGTCTTCAAAACAGGCAAAGAGGAAGATGCAACTACAGGCCGGTCAGCCTCATGCAGTCCTTCAGAAGATGGTGGAGAAAATCTTCCTGGAGAGCATTTCCAAAGGCATGAAGAATCAGAAGGTGCTCAGGAGTAGTCAGCCTGGATTTCTGAAGGGGAAATTGAAAACTGTTTTCAAAACAAATCCAAAGCTGTTGAGCCTTTCCCATAGTGACCTGCAGGATGGGACAGAGTGCACCCTCAAGCAAGTTTGCAGAGCACACAAAAGTCGGAGGAGTGGCAGGTGCAGCAGACAGTTGTGCTGCCCTTCAGGGGGACCTCCGCAGCAGAAATGCAGAACTGGGCAAGGAGGAATGTGATGAAGCTCAGCAAGGGCAACTGCACAGTCCTGCATCTGGGGAGGAGTAGCCCCATGCACTGGTACATGCTGGGGACTGCGCAGCTGGCAAGCAGCTTTGCCGAGAAGTTTCTTGGGGTCCTGCTGGACAACAAGCTGAGCTTGAGCCAGCAATGCTGGTTCACTGCAAAAATGGCCACAGTATCCTGGGCTGTATTTAAAAGAGCACTGCCAGCGGGTCGAGGGAAGTCATCCTTCCTCTCCCCTCAGTGCTGGTGAGGCTGCATGTGGAGGAGTGCAGAGTCTGGTTCTGGGCTGCCCAGTATGAGCAAGTTGTGGACAGACTGGAGTGACCCAAGCACAGGCTCCAGGATCCTGCTCCAAAATGGTGCTGTAGCATGCCCAAGAGGCAATTCCTGGCACTGGGGCTTTGCTCCAGTRCCCCCCTGCAGCTTGCAGCCCACCCCATTGCCAGGGATGGATGCTGGCCAGCCCAGGACCAACAAGAGTGACCTGCTGCTTCTCCCTGCAGGGCGAACGAGGGGGCGTCAGCCCCATGCTCGCTCCTGCTCGCAGCTCCTTGGGCACACCAATGCTACAGACCCCTGGGGTGGGAAACGAAATGAGAATGACTATTGCGTAGGTTTGAGTGGAGTTTATTTTGCAGTTGGCAGCTGGCCTGGAGTAGAGGGTGAACGTGTGATGTGTTGTGGCTCTAAATCCAGCAGGCAAGTAACACTGCAGGGCTGTGTTTCGCTCTCTGTGGTTCAGTAGCCATAACCCCAGGACAGCAAAGGTGCTGGAGGCTATTCCTCTGCCTCCCACACAACCTGCCCGCTGCTGCCTTTTCCTAGGTTTTGCTCAGAGCAGTGAGCCTGTGTCAGCACCAGAGGAGGGACACAGTGCCCTGCCCGGCCACCCTCCCCAGCACAWGGTCCCTTACAAGACAGGGAGGTCAGGAAGTCACAGTGCCCTGATTGCATGGCTGAAGCACGAAGTTCCCAGCACAAAATTTCTCCTGCAATTTCCATCTTTTTTTTTTCCTAACACTGGCCTAAAATATGTTTTATCAACAAAAGTTACATCCTGAATGCAGCCGTGAACATTTCCATGTCCAAAGCTGTGACTGATCAACAAACCCCTACAGAGGAAGGAGGCTCAGAGGGGATGGGCACAGGCGATGCACTCATGATGCTCAGGGAAGAATACAAGGAGCGACCACAGCTGTTGTAAATAAAGCTGAACTTATCTCAATGAAAAAGGAACTGGAGGGTGGCTTTTGTTTTAGATTAATTGCCATATCAGTTGACTGATCAACTGGTTGTGTAGGTGGCCTGAGTCAATCAAAAGGTGTGAATGTCTTCCCGAGCCAGCCAGACCAGCATGGGGCTCAGCCCAACATAAAGCATAAAAACTGAGCAACCAACAAACTTTGACAAGAGCTATGGGCTTGAGCTGGCTTCAACCCACATACTTCTTCCTGGTGATTGGAGATACCCAATGTCATGATGGTGTGCGTATAGAGACCAGTAATGGGAATTTCGTCTGTATTGTGATCCAACTGGATGTTGCAACTGCTATATTGTGCTTGTATTGTGATTGCTGCTTCACTCTGCTAAATCAAAATCCTGTCTGACATCAAATGTCTTCAAGTAAGTAAATTTGGCAATAACACATTAAACCCTCCTCATGTGGAATACCTAAAAGAGCCTGGTCAGAGTGTATTGGACAAAAAGCGCCGGGACTGCAAGGCAGCATGGTTGGGACACACCTCACCATGCGGTATGCATCTCCAGGGGGACTCAGTTTACTCAAGAAAACACACACAGCAGTATAACCCAGAACGGTTTGAAATGGCCACCCCTTTGTAGCATCAAGGGCAGACGGGAAAGATGTAAGAAGACAGGCCTATGTGCATAAGACTGTGTACAACCTGCCTACTAATGTAAGGCCACAACTTCATGCAAGCAAAAGAGACAGCAGGTGATACTCCTTTCTGACCTTGATTCAGCTTAGTTTTCAGTCACTTCAACAATACAATGATAATAAGAAACCAACAACCTTGCATGTATCAAAAAGTAAAACTCTAAATATATTTATTAGTTACATTTGCTTTTCATTGCACAAATTTGGTTTTTATCCCCATGTTTTACAGTTTTTTACAAAGCTGTTTGGAGTTTTAGAAACTGTTAAAATGATCACTTAAGTCTATTTAGGCACAGTTCATCAACACATAACTCCATTTCCTCCACTTTTTTTTCTCTGTGAAAGATTGCCTTTAAGCTCCAAATTGAAATACATTTCACAGTCTACGCTTTTACGGGCATACTGTCTAAAAAAGAAGTTTTGATTAAATAGTCTCATCTTATCAAATGTTGCCAGCAAAGCCTAAATGAAAGCAACTTCTTTTCCAGAAATGCTGAAATCAACACAACCCTAAGAACCATGGTGGCTGACCATTTTCTATGCTAGCCAGTCATAGGATAACAAAGAAACAGTCCTCAAGAGGATTTAAAAATCCCCCGGAAAAATTACTTTAACTTGGAAATAATTTAAATAATTTATTCTGTATGAAAAATAAGCAAAAAAAAAAATCCAGCAAATGAAACACATATGGTGACAAGGAAAGTGTCATATCCCCTGGACTGCTGAGGCTGTGTCAAGTGCTCTCCCTTCTGATAATGACAGCTTGAAAACCAGGGTGTCATATCCCTGGGGCTACCCTCTGTGAAAATGGCTTTGAAGTTTGAAGCTGTCAGGCCTGTTTGACATGGCTGAAAAACTGTGAGCTTCTCGATTTCTGACGTAGCTCTTCTCTTTGGTGAGAAAGCCTGACCACTTCTGGTGTAAGATTCATGTGTTTGGATTAAAGCTCTGTATCTGGGGTGAGCTGCTTTTGCATGAAACTGCATACTGCAGAGTATTCCCAGGGCACAGGAAAGTCCATTCTAGAGGATCTGAAATGAGCTGAAGCTTGTTTCAACAACTTTGTTATTAATATATTATTTTTTACAAAAAGAGTAGTGTTAAATAAGTGACTGATGCTAAAGGACTCCTCCTGAAGAACATGAACAACCACGCCCTCTCTGTAATGCTGCAGAAAGAAACAACATTTGTGACTTTTTAGCACCCACATCTGTTGTTGCTATTTAGAAATGAATGAAATATTTTTGAAAGCTGGCTGAAGTCTTTGCAGCAGAGCAGAAGGGATGCCAAACTTTTGTGTGATTCTCATATAAGAGTATTTAGTGCCCAGGAGCTTCCTGCTGGCTATTGCTTTCAGGGATCACCAGAGGGGCATCTCACATGAGCACAGGCAGTGGACAGCCTTTAGTTCCCTTGCTACAGAGTCCTGTTTGTGGGAATTTCTGACTATGGAGATTTATTTATTTATTTATTTATTTAAGGCTTTGGGAAATCATTAAGCCTCGGGGAACTAGCAGGGCATAGTATTCATTCCTACATGTGTCACAACAGAGGAGCACAGTTACAGGTTAAACAGCAGTTGCTTGCTCTGCTTGGGTTTAAGACATCTCCATAAGCTCTGCATTTGGGGCAAGGAAAAACATTCCCCCTCTGGTGCTGCTGCTGTGCTCAGACCCTGGGGCAACTGACAGTGCGCTCTCTTGCCCCACACCAYGCGAACAAATGAGAGGAGACCCCCCGGCACTGACGAGGCAGGCAGGTCTGTGCACTCCCTCAGTGCTGCCACTGGCCCAGCTCCGCACATTGTGGGCAGACTGCATAAAGCTGGTCGCAGGTGCCAGCACTGAAACCAAGGATGGGACCTGCATCCTGCAGCTGCTCTTGCCCTAAGCAAAGGGCTGGGGAAGGCAGCGAGCTAGAGAGCTGGTGCTGAAGAGCACAGATGAGTGCGGCTGCAGGGCTTGGGGAGACAGGGCAGCCCTGGAGGATGCAGAAGGCTGGGCAACACAGCTGCAAAGAAGGAGCCTGCAGCTGTAGGTGGCTGCAGGCATGGGACAAGCCACTGGCACCTGGGAGCTAAGGAAGCAGCAGCTGCGGGCACAAGGACAAGCAATATTCCAGCAATCTGTGAGGGCTGTCCGTGCCTGGCCACGGTCCTGTGATCCTCCTGTAGTTGACACCACACTTCTAGCACCATAGCTGAAAGGTCTGCAGTGGGTTGGGGGTCCAACTCCCCCCTTGTCCTTTTAATCCCTCTAGGCAAACCCCCCGCTGCCAACACTGTGCAGCTTTAAATGTTGTCCTCATTTGTCTGATGAGCACCGCAGGACCACCGCCCCCAGTTGACTGCGGCTGGTATTTTGCAGAAGGAGAAAAAGAAGGCCACTGAATCAAAGGACCCAGAGACCTCTGGTACCCCTGCAGCTTCTCTGTTGAGAACCAGCCCACACCACCGCCCCTTTAAAGTAGGATCTCCAAACACCAACTCTCCTTTACCTATCACAAAAGTGCTGGCCCTTGGCAGCCCCAGTGCAGCCTCCCGCTTGCAGCGGGACTATCCCCAGCACCAGGTCAGGGCAGCGATGGCTTTGCCTAGCCACCCGGCTACAGGGCCGAGCCGTGAGGCAAGAGGGGTGCATGAGGATCACTTTGGAGCTAGAGGTGCCTCTGAAGCTCAGCTGCAGAGTGGTGTCCCAGGGCAGGAGGACGGTGGTCACAGGAGCTGCACTGCTGGGTCCAGGGGTGGGAAAAGAAGCTGGCAGATGCCTTCAGTCTCCCATCCTCATGTCATGGGGAGGGGCAGCAAAACAGGTTGTTCACAGAGCTTAATAGGTGGCTTCTCCAGGACCAGAAGAGCAAGATTTTCCAAAGTCTCTCACTAGCATTAATGCATGAGCTTCTGACATCAGTGAGTGGGCAAGCAAGGGGAGCCTGAAGAAGTGCAGCAAGTCCATCAATAACTATCTGGTGATGATTAGGGAAATGTGACCACCACAAGCCAGGGAAGTTCATGCTGCCTGAAGCATCAATTTTTCCCCCAGCAAAAACCCTAGGAGTCTGCTCCAGTTGCCAGGGGTGCAAAGAGCTGCAGGCCAGCACCCTCAGTAACTGCCTGTGTCTGTGCAGAGATTTCTGAGCTCCAGCTCCAGCTGTTTAATTTGGACATCTCTCTGGTTTACCAGCTCACGTAGTCTACGGATTTCTTCCTGTTGCCGGTAAAACATCTGCAAAAGCTGTAAGAAAAGTCACGTTTTACTTCCTTTACACTAAGAAAACGCAGACTTAACCTGTCAAATGCCACCAGGCCTGTCACATCACTTCTGAGAGAAACAGCATCTAAGGAGGAGGCCTTCAACCAAGAGACTGAACACCAGCAGTGCTCCTGCTGTCCACTAGCCTGGGCTATGAGTGCGTGTGTTTCTCAGCACCATTTAGTAATGCTACATCTACTTAATTCAATGGAAAAGACCAGAAAAAATAACCTTCCTACCACTGATCACTCAAAGAGAGCCTAGACACAGAGAGTATTTGGAGTCTAAATTCCTGGATCTGCCACATCTCCTATTCTGACCTTGGGCAAGTCCTTTTACTTCTCTTCTTTTTTCCTGTCGATCATGCTCTGTCCTCTCCAGTTGGGACTAGCATGGCCTTTCACTATGCATGCAGCAGAGCACCGAGCTCTGCAAGGGCTGCTTCTGTAACCTTGGGGTGCCAGCTCAGAAACATGCAGAAGAATATCATTTTACACACCACAGGGAAATTCAGCTGTGGAAATCCTGCCCCATCAAGCTGCAGATGCTAAAATCCTGTAGAGCCGAATAGGGGACCTGAGCACGGCTATGGGAAGGAAATCCTTCCAGGGTTCCTAAAAGCAAACAAGCTGCATGTACTCAAAAACATCCCTGAGCTGCCAATGACAGGGGGCTTGCAAATCACCACAGAGATCTACCACTGTACAAGCTTTGGTTACTATACAGGGAGGGGGTCGGCCATGGCTGAAGACAGATCATGGAGCTGCTGGGACCTTTTCCGGAGCCATTCCCAGGAGCAGGCTGCGACCAGCAGCCAGCCTCAATGGCACTGCACTGCCAGGTTGTCCCCCAGCAGTGAGCTGCTGAGGCAGGGGCAGAGCCAGTCCCTTTCCCATGTCAGGGTTCACAATATGATTAGGCGCTTAAGACTACAAGGATGCGCCATGGGCCAAGGGAGCAGGGTACACCCACTCCTTCCACTGGCGTCCCTGCTGCCTCACCGGGCTCTCTGAGTGCAGCTCTCATAGAAGGGTTACACTGCATAAACCCCCTTCTCTTCTCCAGAACCTGGAGGTCACAAGGACCTCCTTGTCCCCAGCCAGCCACCAGGCAGGCCTGTGCCACAAGAATGCCTAAGAAGCGGGAATACTGATTGCTCCCTCCTTTCCACACCCCCTCAGCTGGGGTGCTGCTGGGCCACATTTCTGCTTCCCATGTGGCAGCCAGAGCATGCAGAGCTTCTGTCCCCACAAAGAACGAAGAGCTCGCACTGGCCCAGGTCTGCAAAATAAACCCTCCTTGGATTCTGTCACCTTGTGAACAGTATCCTTTTGCCAGCTGACTCTGGGCTTCCCCCCACAGCCCCAACCCTTCACCTCAGACATTCACACCTCATTTTCAGTTTTTGGTGGTGGACACTCAAATATGTCAAAGCCATTGGAGAGGCACATTTGCTCATTTTTCAGCAATTTCTCCTCCGCTTTCAGCTGTTTTCTGCCATCTTCGGTCTCACTTGGCTTCTGCATGTCCTCCAGTGGCATTCTTCCTCCCTGACCCTGGTGCTGGCTCAGGTCAGTAGTCTTCACGAGTGGCTCTGGCTCAAGAAACTGTGGTAAGGAATTCACAGCTCCAGAGCCTGGTCTCAAGGATACCAAGAGAGGCCCTAGGGAGGGAGGCAGGTGATGGGTTAGCACTCACAAACCATACTCAGAAATCAGCTGTAAGTAATTCATTCAAACAACCTGCAGGGATAAACATGGAGGCACTTGACTGAACGGCTTCCAGAGTTCACAGCGGTGAATATTTTAGCCACCAAATTATTTTAGCTTACAGCCATATTTGTTATGTCTTTCCTTTTCCTCCCTTCCTCTTTCTCTGGCAGTTAACAGGCCAGAGAGCTAGCGGCAGCTTACCCAGGCCCTGGGGAGCTGAAGGGCTGGGCTGTGCTGACCTTTGTTAACTCCATTCAGCCACTCTTGTGCTGTCAGCGCTGGTTGGGCTCCTGTGGTCAAGGGGTAGAT
Source organism: Phoebastria nigripes (assembly GCA_035582835.1). NCBI lineage: Eukaryota > Metazoa > Chordata > Aves > Procellariiformes > Diomedeidae > Phoebastria > Phoebastria nigripes. The sequence continues at coordinate 1,722,666 of JAYKAV010000300.1, read as the reverse complement.
GTCTTCCTGGTATGACTCCGACTGCAAGCAAACAAAAGTCCAGAGTCACTATGTCAGTGAGGTTTCAGCTTAGAGGGACCAAGCTGGATTGTGGTGGAGAAAGAAGTTTGTTCCACACGGAGTGTCATGAGCACTCACCAGCATGGACATAAAATCTTCTCACCTGCCCTGAGCCTCTCTCCTCCTCACCCCAACTCAGAAGAATTGCATCTGAAGGCCTATTTTAATTCCTGCCAGTAAGGTCTTTACACAACCAGACAACAGACTGGGGGAGGTTGGTGACACAGGCTAACCCAACTCTCATGAACTCAGCATTCCTGAGGATGAAGAAGTAGATACGAAGCATGGACACAAGTCACAAATCATCAGCTGATCATCAGCTGACAGAAACTGGCCAAGGAGATAACGCTGGAGGAACATGCCTGATTGGTAGTTGCAATGAGCATTAGCTCTTTTGCCTCTCTGAATTCAAGGTGCTCATACCCTCCGATGTTTCTGGAAGTACAGGACACAGTGCTGACACTTCCGATGTACCTTTGCTCACATGGTCACACGGGACCTACCTGGGCTAGCTACAGATTCATGACCTGGGTCATTCTCTAGCCACACCGGCTCTGAGACTTATTTCTACATCACTCTCAGTGCAATGGGTTGTGTCTTACATGCTGCAAAACAACTGTCTGTAACACAACTGCACCCACTGGGTAGAGACCTGGGAACCCATCATTCCCTTTTTCCAGGGGTGATTCTTCTTCCTTCTACAAGGAGATTTTCAAGCCACCCAACATCATGCCCAACCCCTCTCTCTCTTTTGTCATTATGTCAAACAGATGCCACCAACTGAGGAAGTTTACAGCCACCTCGTTGACCTGACAGTCAGGGAGACCCCTTGTTGCACCCAAGCAGAGCAGATCGGTGAGGATGTCTTAGAAAGTTAGCCATTACGCAGAGACCTATCTCTTGAGTTACCCAGCCAGGGTTTGTTGGCAGGGCTGCCCCACAAACTGACCAGCTTTGTCCCTCAGACCTGGAGAGAGAAAATCCCTTGTTCTACCTACTCTCCTGCCCCAAGAGTCACAGAGAGGAGGCACTGCCCTCTTTTTCACTGATATTTGTTCCAGACATGAACATGACCTGAGGTTAACTTACCCGTCGAGGCACAATCATGGAGATGGGCTCAATCAAGCTTTTAGTTGGAATCAGTTTGTAGAAACGGAAAATCTCACAAGCTGACACTTCAAGGCCTCTCTTTGGCATCATTCCTGGTGGGATAGCATGAAACGAATGGGGTGTAAATCTCCCTAGGAAAGTTAATGTCATCCACCATGGAAAAAGGGTCACCAAACAACAAAAGGAGTCACAGTATGAGCTCCACAGCAGCATGGTCTGAAATCTGCACCCAAAACTAGCTCAGTGGCACAAATGACAAGACTAAATAATTTTTTTTCTGTCAGACCACGGAGTTACACASAGGGTCTGTGGTTTTCATGCTAAGCCTCCTGTTCCTTATTGATTCTCATGAGCTGCAAATAGAGTGACCAGGACTGAGCAGAACTGGCAGGTGATGCCACAGGATTTGATTATCAGGATCACCGGGAAGGGATTTCAGGACACCTAAACAAGACCAGAACAGCTATATGGGTCAGGCTGAAAGCCCTTCCAGACCAGTATCTTCCCCCCACCGCTGGCCCAAAGGAGTATGAGAAGGGTGTGAACATCTACTCTGTCAGACAGCACCATTTGTGTTTCAGGGACTGGCTAAGCCACACAAGGTCTCTAAGTAGAATCATAGAATAGTTTGGGTTGGAAGGGACCTTTAAAGGTCATCTAGTCCAACCCCCCCTGCCATGGACAGGGACATCTTCAACTAGATCAGGTTGCTCAGAGCCCCGTCCAACCTGACCTTGAATGTTTCCAGGGATGAGGCATCTACTACCCCTCTGGGCAACCTGTTCCAGTGTTTCACTACCCTCAGCGTAAAAAATTTCTTCCTTATATCTAGTCTAAAACTACCCTCTTTTAGTTTAAAGCCACTATCCCTTGTCCTGTCGCAACAGGCCCTGCTAAAATGTTTACCGCCATCTTTTTTATAAGCCCCCTTTAAGTACTGATAGACTGCAATAAGGTCTCCCCGAAGCCTTCTCTTCTCTAGGCTGAACAACCCCAACTCTCTCAGCCTTTCTTCATAGGAGAGGCATTCCATCCCCCTGATAATTTTTGTGGGCCTCCTCTGGACCCACTCCAACAGGTCCGTGTCTTTCTTATGCTGAGGACTCCAGAGCTGGACACAGTACTCCAGGTGGGGTCTTACCAGAGCAGAGTAGAAGGGCAAGTACCTGGTACAAGTCACCTGGTAACCTCAGTGGATTTCTCTCCCATGAGCTTGTACAGTCCAAAGCCTACCGCCATGTCAATTCCCTTAAAAGAGATTGCCTCTCCTTGTAGACCTTGCTTCATGGTGTCCTACAGGAGCTTTGTTTTCTACTAATAGCAAATGACTTCATTAAACAGTAGATTCTATGTATGTGAAGGACTGTTGCTCCTTACATTATGCATTCATCTAAATGCGAATCTAAACTCCACTCCTGTACACTGTATTTTGTTTTGGCAATATTGGGAAAGAAGCTTTTGTGCAATAACCTTAGCAGTATGTTTGATCAGCAGAACAGATCAGGTTAGGGAAGTAGATTTCATTCACTCAGGCCTTTTAAAAACACTTGTACACTTCCTTTTCATGGAACGATTTTTAGAGACTATGACAACATAAAATCAGGATGCTGTACACTGGAAGGATTATAAAAGCTGAATAATGGAGAGATCTTCCAGTTAAGTTTTAAACAATTTATTCCTTTCCAATAACAGTTTCTTGAAGGAGGCCTACAGGCACAAAACCCAGTGCTGCTAAATATCTGTACCAATGTCCTGGAAGAATGGGAGTGTCCACAGGTAGTATGGAGGGGTGGCAAATGGTCCTAAAAACACATCAGTCTATAGAGGAATATGGCTTACAGGGTAGACTGGAGAAGATTCAAGAAAGGGCTACTAATAGGGTCTGAGGGCTGAAAGCCAAATTCTGTAGCTTGAATGAGTTAAGCAGTAGGTAGTATGCAGACAGGTTAATAAGCAAGGGTCTCCAATGGAGGAGCGGTGACCTAATCACAGCAGGTCTATCTCTAAATGGGAAATGCCAGTACAGGAGAAGGTAGGCAAGTGATAAGACTGAAGGCATTAAGATGTGGAGCACCCATTACCAGAGAAATCCCAGAGTGGAAACAATGTCAACAGAGTTCAATGCCAAAAATCTTGGAGCAGATTCACAAAGGGCAAGGAGCATCCTCCACCTTTAAATCCAGACTATCCTCCCTTCCACCTTGACCAGGTATGTGAAAGGGGATGCAGCAGTGACTGGTAAAGCTGCCTGGCTGTTGCGGTTTAASCCGGCAGGCAGCCAAACACCACACAGCCACTCGCTCACTCCCTCCTCCCCTCAGTGGGATGGGGGAGAGAATCGAAAAAAAAAAAGTAAAATTCATGGATTGAGATAAAGGCAGTTTAATAAAACAGAAAAGGAAGGGAAAATAATGATAATAATAATAATAATAATGATAGAATATACAAAATGAGTGATGCACAATGCAATTGCTCACCACCTGCTGAGCAATACCCAAGCAGTGATCGCTACTTCCTGGACCACACCTCCTATTTATATATTGAGCATGACTTCATATGGTATGGAATACCCCCTTGGCCAGTTGGGCTAGCTGTCCCGGCTGTGCTCCCTCCCAGCTTCYTGTGCACCTGGCAGAGCATGGGAAGCTGAAAAGTCCTTGTCTAGTAGACTACTTAGCAACAACTGAAAACATCAGTGTGTTATCAACATTCTTCTCATACTAAATCCAAAACACAGCACTAGGAAGAAAATTAACTCTATCCCAGCCGAAACCAGSACACCGGCCCATGCTCTGCTGGTCAGAAGGGACCCCTCCAAGCTGTGACCCTGTAATACTACCCGTGGTAATCACCCAAGCTGGGCCAAGCTGACTGTTGTGCACCTGTAAACCTGGGTGGAGACTGGAATCTGACCCACTCTCTTTTCTAAATGATATTTTGGATAGTCCTGGACTCTGACAGCCTCTAAAACAAAGAAGCCACCATCCTCTTGTAATGTTAGACATACACTGCCACTCACCAATTCCCTTCTGTGGTAAATGAGAACGATATTCCATCAGGTAGTTCAGGTATGGTTTCTCAGGGCTTATCTCATAGTACCGTATATTTCCATCACCCTAAAGGCAAAGAAAATGAACATAAGCCAGGGTCTGCTGTTCAGCATGAGGGTCTGAGAAGATTGCCTGGCCCCAGAAGCCATGCAGGGTCAAGAATGAAACAAATATTTACCCCCAGATTCCTGTGTGGGAAGGTTAGGGCTCTGCAGTGCACGTCCCCACAGTAAACGTGGTATGTCTGCAGTGGCAAATGTGGCCTGATGCTGCAGCGCCCACAGACCCCATCCCATCAGCCCATATTCTTAGGTTAACATGCTTCAGGAGCGTCTTTGACTTCAGCCTGATGCAACACAGGCTGGGAGAAGAATCAGACAGGCCAGCGTTTGCTGACATGGAAAGCACTTACCTTTCCCACTACATAAAGCATGTGCGTGTCTGAGTCGTAGAAGGGAAACAGGAGTCCCGAGGAGCCATCCAGATCCTCCTCCAGTAAAGGCACAGAAAGGTCATTCTGGGCAGGACACAGGAAAAGCAGACAGCTGCAATCACCTGTCAGTCACCTCAAGTCAGGGACACCTTACCTGAACCCCACCTGCAGCGGCATGTGAGCGCAGCTCTATAATGATCCTAGGCAATGGCCAGCTGCCCTGAGCAGAGGGCCAGGCACAGACTTCTTCAAAGCCCTATGGGTGGGAAATGGGTGCTCTGTCCCTGGCTCCTGACTGAGTGCAGCACCTCAGGACATCAGTTCCTACCAGTAGAACATCTCAGGCACCTGATGATATTTCAGGGGTAGATACAATAAGAAACACTGCCTGCCTCTATGTGGGCCACCAGACTCGGGGAGATGGAGGGGCCTTCGGGGCATGTCTGCATCGCACACTGAAATTACTCATGTTCCCTCACTACCTCTAGTCAAGGCAATACCTCCACAATACCACACCACCCACCACAAGAACAGTCTACATCAGCCAAGCAGTCTCCACGCTGCACGGTGGGAAGGTGCCCACTGCAAGGGCAAAAGCTCCCATCGGCCTTTTGCAGGTAAGTCATGTAGGAGGACATAGCACACCACTCCATACACAAGGCTGGCATGTCTTATACAAAGCTATCCCTGCACTGCTGAAGAGAGCAATGTCGGGAGGACCAATGGGGCAGAGTATGGCGTCCCATGGCTGCCATTGTGGCTACTGTCACATAAATATGTATTTAGCATAGGGTTAATACATACTTTGTCCTGCAGAACTGCCGAGCTGCAGGCTCCAGAAAGCCAGAGCTTCTGTTTAGATGCAATGATGACGTGGGTGGATGTGGACCTCAGAAAGATGCCTGCTGGGCAGGTCCTGTGCCAGTGTCTGTCCCTAAGGAGGCTGCACATACCTGGCCTCACAGGCCTTCCCACTGTGTTCTCAAACTAAGTGTGGCCAGCTCCTCCAGCAGCTCTCAAGGCAGTGAAACCCTGATGTGAGACCCATGATGTGTCAAGAGCACTGCTCAGCTTTGTGGAAAGCCTTCAGACAGCAGCACAATGCTTTGCCTCTCACATATGCAAAGAAGCCATGTCCAAACATAGCCAAATGGCAAATCACAGGCCTGGTCTACCAGCTTTGTCTGGTACAAAGGGTGACAGCAAAACAAAGAGGCAAAAGATTGTGCTGCAAGGTGGTTGACGCAGAGGAACAAAGTGAGATGCTGACAAAGGAAAAGCATCTCACTGCATATGAGAGGGGTAGAGGAGAGCAGGGTTTCATAAGGCTAGCAGCCGTCATGATGGGAGATCATGGCTTGGAAGTGACCAGTAAGTGCTATCTCAATACACTACTGTCAGGAATCATCAGAAATCAAAAACACCCCACATCTTTTTCTCCATTGAGGGCTTCACCTGAGTAGGCTGTGTCTAAAGCTCATTTCTCTTTCCAGTACCAGTAACAATTTGCCAGTAAGACCAGTAAGAGCTGCTTTTAAGTCAGAGCTACAGTGACTACCCAAAGGTCCTTTGAATTATTTCTTCCTGTAGTGGGCACAGCATTCTCTTTGTTTTGGTGGATTTCTATGCTGAAAGCTTTGAGAGCTTCTTCAGAAACTCATACTTAGTTAACAGTGTCATAGCAGTAAGACCTATCACCCATTAAGAATTTGACGGATCACTTCTGAATTGCTGTTATAAACCAATTCTTGGGTATTTGGCAGGTGGAAAAGTTAAAGTGACAGCAAAAGAGAGAAAAGTGAAGCTGGTATGGTTAAGATTGCTGGTCCAACTCACTTGATCCCATAATGCAATTTGCCTATTATTCCACCGAGATGTTCCAGTAGAGAACAGCTTTTTCACATTTCCAAGGAACAAGACTTTATTGACTCTGTGAGACTTGTAGCTGGCTTCCTATAGGAAGAGAAAGGACACTGCGTGAGTAAGAGACAGCACCTGTTGCATAGCTATATTTCATGTTACATGAGACTTCTAATTCAGTCACATCTGAAAGATCTGCTCAGCCTGGCTGAACTACAGTGAGCAGGATTTCATGGGAATCTGAGCAAGGTGGCCTAAACTCTTCAGGACCATTCCCAAAAGGCCAATCAATCTCTCTAACTATTGATTCACATATTTGCAAGAGGGCAATCCCTGTTAGTTGTAGGCAGGACTTTCTATGTACACAAATCTGTGCAAATACCTATGAAACACAGTCAGCTTCACCTTACCAACAGATACAAAGTACAGGCAACAAGAACAACCCTGGCAGTGGGACAAATGTACACTTGCATCSATCTGTCCACCTGATCTCTACAAGCCCTCCCAAGGCGTCCCACAGAGGACTGCACGAGGGAGCTATGAAAACAGTGCACTTGAAGAAGGGTTTCAGGGAGCAAGGAGCATGGTAGCAAGATGCAGAAACCCTGTTTTCAACAATGACAGCAAGTGTTCCATGAAAAGAAGAAGGCAATAGCACCATCTGGTGCCTTGGGCAACGCGGGGCACAGATGCATCTTCTTTAATGGCAATGAATCTACCCAGAAGACGAAACACTCCAAAGGGTGAGATCGGCTGGACCACAAACTTCTGAACCCAACCTACTTGTAGCACTGTTCCTGCACGAGGGTCTATCAGACGTATGTTTCTGTCCCTGCAGGCTGTGGCAAGGAGACTGCCATCTGTGTTGAACGACATGGAGAGGACCACATCTTTGTGAGCGTCGAGGATCTTCACCGGGTTTGAGATGACAGCCTCCTTGGTGTCAAGGTTCCAGATCATTATCTGGAGCAAAAGAACAAAAAAATCAGCCCTTTGCTGCCTGACCAACTGGGGACTTTGTGTACTCTGTTCATTTCTTCCTCTCTTCTCCTACATATATAGGTCTTACCATCATAAGTGGTTGTTCTCCAGCATTTAAAATAATTCCTGGTACTTACAGCAATATATCAGGGACACAGTGTCTGCTCAGAATGTCCAATATTCTAATTTCCTTTGCAACCACATTTTATACAGAAAAATGACCAGCATCAGTGCAGATATTTGCACTAGCACAAGAATGAAGCCAAACAAAAGTGCACGGCATTGCATATTGTATCCAATCCAGTAAAGGAGAAGGGCAGAGTAGACTGAAGTTCATCAGAAGACTGGAAAATTAGCAAGTCCTTTTGAACTTGTAGCAATGTCCTTTTGCCTTTGGGGTCACCATGGAATTTCCCCCTGAAGAAGGCTTCTGAACTCTTTAGTATTATCTTACAGCTTGAAATTAAAACAAATTTCAAAACACACTGTGAAACAGGGTGTCCCAGGAGGAGAGCTCCACAGAGAACAGACCCACCTTGTAGTCATAGCCAGAGCTGAAGAGGATGTTATTAGCAGTGGGATGCCATTCAATGAGGCCCACTCTTCGAACATGCCCAAGAAGTTCCTTCTTCGGACTGGTAATGTTTCTTGTTAGCAGGTGCTTGGGGATGTCCCAGATTTTAACCTGAATGGCACAGGATGGGTCTTTGTGAGATTCCTGAGTAAAGTGCCAATTTGGAACTTACCAGTAACTATTATTCCCTTGGTATTATTATTCCCTTGCTAGTGAATAGGAATGCTCCTGGCTTTATTGAATGCCAGTCTTTTAAATTAGTATCTTTACTTTTCTGTGGGCCTGAAGACTCCTCTTTACCCTCTATCTTTAGCCAACAGTTCTACCAGTTTGTTTTAACTTGGCAATCCAACCCTTACACCTGGCCAAGCTGTCAGCACAATTACAAAAAGTTATTCTCAAAGGGAAGAAGTAAACCACAGATCTTGCAGACCTTGCGTCCTAACAAACTTTGAGCAGGAACAAGCAAATCTGAAATCAACTTCAGCAAAGAGTCCCAGAATATATGATACCAATGATGGATCCAAGCAGTCATCCACTCAACGCTACCTGGTAAAAGAACTGAGAACTCCCCTGGTCAGATGACAGCTATAGTACTGTTTGTCCCATAGAAAACTGCACCAGTGCTGAACGCTTTGCAAATGACACGGCCATTTGCCAAAGTACACAGAAGTCCTCCCAGCTGGCCACACGGCAGATGTCCTGAGCAGAGAGACTGGGCAGCACCGCACTGAAGTCACTCAACACTGGGAGTGTGCTCTCATAACAGGTCTACCTGCAGCCCTGGGTTCTTCTAGAAGGATGCTGCATGAAGACAAAAATCCTCTGTCCTCTTGGGGTGGAAGAAGACAAGAGAGGAAACCTGCAAAAGGGGCTGAACCTATGAAGGTAAAATGAAAGAGTCTTTCTCACACTAATCCTAGAAGCACAAGTATTTAGGATGCTAACAGATAATTAACCCTTTGGCTCAATGAAAATTACTATGCTTGTCATAATTTTTCTAGGACTCAGCCTGAAGCAAAAGGGAAATGCTCTTTGAAGCAGATAGTTCGTGGAAATTAGCCACACCTACCCAAGTTTCCCACTGTTTGGCTGATGAGGATCACACCTTTTTAAGCCAAAGGACAGACACAAATTCTGGGACCTGCTGGGAAAGATCATGAGCACCCTTCTCAACAGTGTTTATCCCACTGAAGAATCAAGCCCATCAGAAACCTAAGGACAGTGGGGTCCAGTAGCCTCTAGATGAACTTCTACAGCGGTAAGAGAAAGCATCACACTCTACAGCTTCAACAGCTATCACTAAAGGAATGGGGCTGAGAGAGTAGAAAAGGGAAAAATAGGTTGTGTTCATGCTGAGAAGAACTGCCTAGAACAAACCATTCAYTCCCCATGCTATGAAATGGTTGGTGGTAAAAGCAGGGAAAAAGCCCCTGGCTGGAATCTCAGGATGCATTAAATGGCAGAAATTGCCAGTGCTTAGTGTGCAGAAGAAGCAGGTCTTGGAGCCAAACCTGCCAGGACAAGCAGGAACAATCCACAAGCCGTCTACTCTGCTGCATCTTGAAGAAAACCTGACAAAGCAAAGTAAAAGGCAGACAGCTGCCCCTCTAACCACAGGGGAGATCTTCAGCAAGCTGAATTCATACGTGCCTGATGATTTGCCAAAAGAAACAGAAGGGGTAAGAGGATAAGCCCTCTCCCCATACTGTTCAAACTCTCAGCCCCTGGCTGCTTGCATTGGCCTCAGTCCTAAGCCTGCCTGAAGCAGCAGTGGGAACTGGAAAGGGCACTGGGTGTTCACAGAGACTATCCATCCCCAAAAGTACCACTCTACATGCTTCAGCTACACACCACAAAAGATAGCTGTGGTACCACCAAGGCAAGCTCCAGAAAGGCTGGTTAATGGCCAAGAAACCTCTGAAAAATGTGGGTGATGGGAAATTTCCACCCTCTTCACAGAAGCTTGTGGCCTTCCTCAAAAGTTCCAGGGAGACCCAGCCCAGTAAGAGCAATCAGATGCATCCTTGAACACAAGCCAGAACAGTGGCTTATGCTAATGCTCAGAAATGGCAGAGAGCACCAGGCCTTTAACAACAGGCTGCAAAGAAGGCTTGGACTTTAATGTCCAGCCTAGTGGAAGTGGTGGACACCTCTGGGACCCCAAAAACTTCCTCAGACTTCTCTCAGGACAGAGAAAGTGTTGCTGTGGAGATGTCCCAACAGTATGTCCAATCTGAGCTCTCCAGTACAGGCCAGGACAAGTAAGACAGATGTTGACCCCATGGAGTGAGTACAACAGCAGCCACTGAGATGAGGAGGGGATGGGAGAACAACAAATCTGAGGAGAGCTGGAAAGAAAAGAATTTGTTCAGTCTAGGATTGAGAAGGCAAAGGTGAGCTCTTCTGGCTGCCCTTCAGCTACATTGCAGGAAGGCACAGAAAAGATGGAGCAGACTCTTTGGAGGTGCACAAGGAGAGCACCAAAGGCAATGGACACAAATGGCAATATGGGCACTCCCTGGAGATCAGAGGAGCCCTGTTTTCCCTAGAAGGGTACTCAACCCCTGGAAGAAAGTCCTAGCGAGGCCACGGGATCTGTAGCCTTGGAGATCTTCCCAACTCATCTGGACAAGGCTTGGAGCAACCTGATTCAACTGGCCTGCTTTGAGCAGGGCTTGGATTAAGTGACCTCCACAACTCTAGCTACCAGGTGCCAGGAAAGACAGCCACACTAAGAAACACAGTCTGCTGTCCTCACTACTTAGCGGGGAGGGAAGAGGTTTCCCTACACTGTGTCACTGTGCAGGGGACCCCTAAGATCCCATTTCCTGGTGCCAGGATGATGATGATTTCTCTCAAAAAAGAGAGTACAGTCACAAACAGCAAGACTTCTTAGAACAACTTTTGGTGCTGAGACCAGTGACAAGTTCAGTTTTTCCGTTCTTTAGTCTGGAGAATGATCCAGTGCCAAGTTTCAGTAGGAAATTGGAAAAGAAAGCTGACAGAGAGCAGCCCTTTTGCATAGACCCCAGAGTCCTGGTGGACAATAGAATAAATATGACCCAGCAGCATGTCCTGGCAGGGATGAAAGCTAGCAACATCCTAGTCTGGAACAACAGGAAGATAGCCACTAGGTCAAGGGAAGCTATTTTCCCCTTTACTCAGAAATCATTAAACAACAGCTGGAATACTGCATCCAGTTTTGCGCCTCCCAGTGCAAGAAAGATGCTGATAAACTTAAGTGAGTCCAGTGGAGGCCACCAGCATGCTCAGGAGGCTGCAGCACTTGCCCTGTGAGGAGAAGCTGAGGGAGATGGCCCTGATCAGCCTGGAGAAGAGACAGCTTCAGGGCAAACTGATAGAAGCCTTCAATACTTACAAGACTACTGAGAAAATAGAGCCAGGCTCTGTCTTGAAGTGCAGGTTGGGAGGACGGGATACAGCAGTCACTAACTACAGTGGGGAGGTTCTGACTGCATACAAGGAAAAAAATTTCCCCATGGGAGCAGTGAAGAACAGGAACAGGTTGCCCAGAGAGGTGGTGAAATCTCCATCCTTGGAGGTTTTCAAGACTCAGCTCCACAGACCTGCACAGGAGGTGGGGGTAGAGACTGCCCAAGCTCCCTTTGAACACAAATGGTTCTGTGATTCTGTAACTGTAGCAGAAGGCTTCAAAGTTTGTGCTCATTCCTCATCTGAGGCTCAAAAGAGAGGTCATGGTGGTGCCTTCCTGCCATAAGTCCTTTCTGAGACAGCATGAAAACCTGGCATACAGGTTGGAAAATAAAATAAAACCCTCATAGGCAGCCCAGAAATTGAATGAAGCCTTCAAAAAAGACATGAATATCCAAAGAATCAAAAGCAAGTCACTAAAAAGGAAGGAGAATTCAAAGATTTCCAATTCAAGAGTGATTTTTGGCAGAGCTGAAATGGCAGAGGATGTGCACCAAGCCAGGGCTGGAGGAAATGACAAGGGAAACCTCCCTGATGCTGTGTGGCAGAGGGTGAATATACCCAGTGGGAGAAAACACATGTGGGATCTCTGGAAAAAAGCACAGTAGGTAGTCAGATGTCCTCACTATCACAGAAGCCAACATCACACTTTTGACAGGACATGGAAAGCAACCTTTCAGTGGGTAGATATGGGCTAAACTGTCCCTTACAAAGATGAATTGAGTCTTTCAATTCCTCATAACTAGTCTGCACCTTCACTGAAGTAAAATATGTGACTGCATCTTAATTATACTAACTTCAGCCAAACCACTTATTGCCTAAAACTTAAACCTGATGTGATGTATTTGGTATCTTTTTACTGGTTTGCATTAGCATGAACCTTTGCATCTCTGGAGTCCTTCTGTGGTTTCAGTAGGAAAATGCTCATTTCATTTATGCCTTTTGCAGAATAGTATGACGCAGATTCCTCAGCTACCCCATAACTGATCCAGCATGACTTTACAGAGTAACTGAGTGCAGGAACAAGCTCAAACTTGTTCTGCAGGAAATTAATATGAAATAGCTGTTCCAGATTATGTTGTGTTGAAGCTTTTATTCTAAAGTAAAGGAACAGTTTCAAAGTGATTAAACTTGAATAGTCATTCCATTTTAAATTCATATTCTGTTTTTCTCATGCAAACACACCCAAAAAGATGCAAGCCCCCACAAAACAGATCTTCCTCCTCACACTGATTTTGGTACATCATCTGGAAGGGATCACACAGGTCTGACCTCAAGAGAAAGACAGGAATCTTACTCTTACCTGACTTTTTTATAAGTATATATATGCTTTCACATCTCATCCATGGGCCTTCTGGTTTCTTTTTTATTTCTTTCCCCAAAAAGCACATTAGCCAGGTAATAATGCAGAGTACCAGCTGGTAAACTTACTGTGGCATCTTCCGAACATGAAGCTATTACAAAGTCATTGAATGGGTTCCACTTGATGTCCAGAACATTTCCTTTGTGCCCACATATTTTGGGATAATGTGGGTCGAGCTTGCCTGTCTGGAAAAAAAAATATCATCACACCTAAGGTGAGCCATGGAATTACAGGACATTTTCAAGGAAGATCCAAGCCAGCTCCAGCAAGAAACCTGTTCCTGCTTGTTATGCTCCAAATGCCCTCGGTGCTCTCCATCTGTTGAGAATGGGGTTTTACTGTCCCTGCAAGGCAAGTCTTGATGATACCACCAAAAAGAAAAGAAAGAAGTGCTCAGGCCTTCCTAAATACACATTGGTATCAATGGTATCAAGAAATCTGTACACATGCAGCAATCAAGATTTCTGAAGTTAGAAGACAGTATTTGATTCAGACACCAGAATAAAACTTAGAGGGGAAACACTTATGAATGAGTTGAATCTTCCACATTTTTTAAAGATCTTGGGGAAAAAAAAGTGGAATCTCTTTCAGAAGACATTTCTTATAAGCAGGGGAAAGAAATAGTTTAGCTTTTATTTTTTAGCCTCATCAGCTGGCATTTATTTTATTTTTTAAGCTAAAAGACATTTGTGACACAAATTGCAAATGCAGTTTTTCTTTCAACAAGCCATCTATTTCTCTCTGATGGTGTTCAAATCCAGCCACTCACCAGGTTCAATCAGCATTCTGGACTCTCAAAAAAAGTGCCGTGTTTGGGCGGCATCTTCACTGGTAAAAATCCTGCACGAAGTGCACTAAAGAGTATTGAGGGCTTTGTGCCACATGGGGGCTGTGTTGCATCAGGATAAACCCATACTGCAGGCACAGTCTCTGCTACAAAGTCAAGTTGGTTTATTTATCATGTGCTAGGAAGGGTGCTGGGGAATTTATTAACATTGGAGCAGCACTTGCTTCTCCCTGTCAGGAGCAGGAGAAGTATGAGGAGCTCCAGGAACCACCTTGTATCCCAGACATCTGTCCGAGAGCAAAGGTCAGTCACCTAAGGAGAGAGACAAGGTGGCAAGCTGGTGGTGCTTACCTGCTTACTTTTATCGCACCTGGAAGAATCATAAATCAAAATGAATGCAAATGCGTGCTCTCCTGGAAAGCAGACACTTCTGTTGGTGTACTCCCTGCACCTCTCCAGAGATGGGCCTTAAGAGTGCACAGCAGAGGGGAATCAGTGCTGGCCCTAACCTGGGTGTGGCTAGGATGTAATTTTCCTCGCCTTGAAAATTTGTACAGTTTTGAATGCAGAACAGGACACGATGTGTAACTGGAAATTGTCACATAGACTGGGACTAACCTGCTTTAAACTGAACACGCAGAGGGCTTTGAAATGTAAAACACTGTGCTTTTTTAGACTACAGTCTAAAACAATTCCCTTTTATAACAGCGACAATACAAAGTGACTTGGGAAGGCAGAAGAGAGATAAAAGGCCTTTAATAAGCAGCGTTCCCCCACCCACGGTGTCCTTTTGCAGGCTTCAGGGCTTGGTTTCAAGCTGGCAACTCAATGGGCTGGGCAGCCAGCTCCACAGGGATCCCTTGATCCCTATGGGAACTCTGTACCCTCCCAGAGCTGGCTGCCTCTCTGCTCCCCACTCCATTTGGGAGACTCCCAGGCTGCCCTGAGCCAGCTCTGCCTGCCCCATCCTGCAAGGCTCTCCTACCTCCACGTCCCCAGCAGGCTCAACTGGCCCTGGAAAAGGAGCCCTTGCCCTCCGGGCCACCAGTCCCACCTGCCCCAATGCAACCCTGCAGCCCTGGGACAGAGCAGGACCCACAACACATGAACCCCCCGGCTGCCAACAAACATATACGGCAGGTAGGGCTGTTGGTCTCAGACGCACATCTGCATGTGGAAGTAAAGCTCTTCATGTGTGGGGGTAAATTTCATTCCACAGATCAAAAACTATTTCAGTAACTAGATGTGTTGTCATTCATGCAGAGGTACCTGACTTCCAGAGTTATCTGCAGAGCTTGAAAATGAGTAATTTTTCAACGACTCGCTTTCTAAACTCCCAGCATTTCTGAAAAGTAGTCAAACTCGGAGTTCCTTGACGAAAACCACTTCTAGTGGGACAGCTGTTAAAACTCTCTCAGCAAATTTGTACAGGGTAGATTACTGTGAGATGGGTCAGCCCTGCTTCTCAGGTGTTCTCCAAAGGGCACTAACACACCTTGTCATCACATCACAGCACAGCACTCACATATGGCATCAGTTACGTAAGGCCTGAGGGGTCATCAGAGGTTTCATTCCATAGTTCTTGCCCCCAGAGAGAAGGGAGCAAGATTTCTGTCTAGGAGGTCTACACAACCACAGATGTCCTCCCTTTCACACCTGGTGCTGACACATTGAAAGACTGGAGACTGCAAAGACTTGGACACAAATATCTCCGTCTCTTGGGAGTTTGTTCTCATTTTGCTATCCCTTTGCTTTATGCTGCAAAGGAAGAGACGGATGCAGTCTCAACCAACTCTGGACATCAGAGAAGGAAAAAGGCAGGCCTTTGTCTTTCAAAGGAAGGCCACAAAATTGCCTTCTGAGTCAAGATCCTTCCTTGGCATGCAGTGCATGCACTTCCCCAATGCATCTGTGTCAGACATCACTCTACACCCAGGCCACACTGTGGGAAAGCAGCTCACCTCCCACTTGCAGTCATTGAGCCCCTGTCTCCTCGGGCTTGCAAGATGTACAAAGGCATTCAGTCTGTTCTGGGCACCAGGCAGCCCCTGTGGCCACAGCCACTTCCCTCCCTGGTGAGAGTGCTGCCGTTCCACCCAGCTGGCTTCAATGGCACATCTTCATGAGGACCCTGCACTCTTCAGGTTGAATGCAAAGGCCTGCTGAAAGGAGGGTATCTATGGCAAAGAGCTCTTCCCCTACATAACCCCTGCTGCTCCCAACCCTACCTCACCCCCCGGCTCTCGGAGAGGAATAATGATGCAGAAGGCAAGAAGTGGTATTTATTCAAGGAGAGATGGGAGAGCTTGGTGTCCATGACTCAGCAGGGGAGGAGCACAACAAACAAGGAGGCACAGTGAAACAGAGAGAGGTTGAGCCTGCATTCGAGCACATCCTGAGGCAGGCAGCCCCTCCAGTAGCACATGCAGAATGAACTCAACAAAGCATTGGAGGGAGACAAGCAGCTCCCCGAGCAGGTTGTTCATCCTCCTTGGAAAGTGCAGCCCTCCCTGTCCTGGCTACCATCTCCTGCTTTGGCTAAACGTGACATCCTGGCTCTTGGGCTTTTCCTCCACACTGTGGCATGCTTGGGATGTGGCTGCTCCCTGTGAATCCAGTCAAAAGTAACCATGGATCAGCTGTCCATCATGAGAGGGCAATACTGTCCTAGCCACATGTCTCCAGACCGGGCTGCCTTCAGTGCCCTGGCAGCTGGAGGCACAAGCCAAGAGCCCACAGTACACTGTCTACCAGGGGTCACCACCACAGGAGGAGGTGGCAGCCACAAATACCATCACCAGGAGCACAACTCAAAAGCTGCTGCTTTTCACGAGGTGGCACCAGTTTGGAAGTGTATCATGAAAAAAAGTAACTGGTATCACAGCCCCCAGACTCAGGGAACCCCTTTCTGTGGGTGGCTGAGGCCATTCTTCCCCCCCACCATGGCTCAGGAACAGGTCTTTGGAGAACAGTTGTACAAAGTGCAGCACATACAGATCCTTTCCCTGATCCACCACCAAAGGTCAACCCTCAAGTGATTTCCTGAACTAGGGGAYCTGCATCTGAACAAATACAGTTCGTAAACCAACGCCTCTCCATAACTCCATCCTGTTTTGAACCCCTTAATTCTTCCAGCTTGTCAGCATCCAGAGCAGTGAGCTCCACATCTGAACTGCAGAAGCATTCACATCTGCAGCTAACGGTCTGCTCCCTGGTCTCCAGGATCACCTTCACCACACAAATCAAGAAGAATTGCTCCTTACACTTCTTCCCCACCCTCTTCAGCAGTTTTATATATCTCTCTCATTTGACTTTTTTCCCAGACTGATTGAGGCCTAACCCACAAAGTCTTTCCTCACATGAAAGCAATTTCACATTTTCATTGGCGTACTTTAATTATCCTTTTCTGTTTCTTCTAGTTCTACCGTGCCTTTGACTTCTGCAAGGAGTATTTCAGATCTAGGTGGAGTATCTGAGCAGGTGTTAAGAATGGAAGAATTGCTACTAAAGACTAGCCAAGCTGAAAAGAGGTGAGAAGACAGAAGAATTAATAGTAAGCAATGCAAGCACCTTCAGCTCGTTGTGCCAACACTTTGAGAGCTGGGTCCCACCCCACGTCCCAAAGTCAGCAGCTGCCTGCTTATAGATGCAGTTCTGTGATAAAGACAAGTTCTTCAGCCTCAACAGATCATGGTCGAGGGGGCAGAAGTGACTCAGTCAAGAAAAACAGGGTAGTGGTTAATTTTAGAAGGACCGTCTCTGAGCAGCACCAGCGGTGAAGGAGCTGAATAAACAAAGTCTAGAAGGGCCGGGAACTGTGCTAGGTTCTTCAAGCATAGCCAGTTCACTTTCATCCTTAGCAAGTATATATTGAAAAAGTGGCATTGCAATAACACCATCAATTAACTTTTAATTAAAGGCTGAACTTTTGCCTTTCATCTGTTCTGCCCTGATTCCAGAGAGCTCATAATCTCATATTGAAGTTAATCCACATTAGTACATGCCTAATTTTTCTGAAGCAATAAACATCAGACAGCCAGCTTCTCCCTCTCATCAGATCCCTAAGTCATCAAAACCCATAAACATGGGATTTGTTCCTGAAAGGGAAGTTTTTCCAGCATCCGTGCTTGAAGCTTAAGAGCTTCATTGCCTGATAACTGTGTGTCCATTCTTTCACAAAGGAGAAGGTAGAGCAAAATACACCATATTCTCCTTTGGTCACAGCTGAAGCCGTGCCACTAAAGCACCCTGCAGTTTTTCCCCTCTGTATCTACTAACTGCTTTTTTATTTGCAATTTCTCCTAGGAGACAAACATCTGAACAGCACAGTTCCTGCTGATTATACAAGAAAGACAAATGAGATATGAAATGAAGGAAGGTGTTAAAAAACTGCAAGCAGCAACTGTAAGACATGTAAGTACACACATCCCAGGAATCACCTGCCAGGGCATCTGGGGCCCCTTCCATCATTTTGCAATTTGGGCAACAGCATTAACTGAATATCCTCTGTGCGATCTAGCTCCCTAGAAAGCCCAGCTCTCCTCCAGACTCTCAATGTGTTCGCAAAAGSCAGCTCACCTTGGCAGAACTCACCTGGTGGATGGGAATGACGAGGAAGGCCCCCCCACCCGCACACTCGGTCACCACCGCAATGAAGTGGGGGTTCACAGCACAGAAGTGGTTGTCATGGACGTTGCGGGTGATGGGCACGCAGTCGTAGCACTTCTCCTTRCTGGCGGCTTTGCCGTACACGTGGCGGAACTTGGAGCTGCGGTACTGTGGATGCCACGACATCTGCAAGGGGAGAAACACAACGCCCCGTGACATAAGGACCGTCTGTCCTGGCAAGGCTTGCAGATCCCCACTCCCCTCTCCCCAGCACAGGCTCACCCTCCGCATTTGGGCTTCTCGCACCAACCCTCAGCTAGCAAGCGGCAGCTGCATTTTTCTCTGCTGGTCTTCACCCCTTTGGCATGACCTGTCTCTGCACCCGTTGCACATCTCTGATGGAGAGAGGAGAGTGCAGGGGAGAAAAGGCAGCTCCCTCCATCACTAGCCAGCTGGGCTGTGCATGCACCAGCAGTCTCTATTGCTGGGGCAGGGCCACACGGCAGCAAGTTTAAGAGGAGATGAATCCCGGTAGCACAGAGCTCAGGAAGCATGAAAGACGCAACATCTTGGGTGAGGAAAGCCTGAAAGATGGCAAGTGAATGAGCCAGTCTGGATGCATGCTTCGTTTAGCCCTCAGGTGGTTTAGGACCAAAAATGAGTCTAAATTTTGCTCACATGAAGGGAAAAAAGAGGTTTGACAGATCATAGGAATAGTTACAGTCACCTGTTGGGTTTTTTTTCCACTGACAATGACGTTCTGCATGTCTGGTTTATAACTGCACCACAGCCCTCTGACAGACAGCATTTTAAATGGTGTTTAAATGAGATGCATAAAGCATGCTAAACACAAGAATCCCTTCCCACAGGGAGCAGTGAAGCTTAATGGAACTGATGCAACTGATTTCAAATACGAAACTACGAGTGTTGGGCAGAAAAGGCAATTCAGATTATTAACTCCTGCTCTTTCTGCAAGACCTAGACAGTAAAAGGCACCTGGCGGGGATAGTAAGAAGATCCTACTGCCCAAAGGAAAAGAAATGCAAATCAGGCAAGAAAGTTATGGGTGAAAGAGAGCCCCACACAATCAGCTGGGAGTATGGGCAAAGACTGGGAGAGGGCTTGGTTTTGTCCCATATTGATTTGTTTAATGTGCATTTGGTGAACGGTATTATCAGTGATGCTGGATCAACGATACTCCAGTTTGAGAGGGGAACCCAACCAAGCAGCTTTTGAGTTACAGCAAGACCTAGACCGCTCACTCAGATGGGTAAGCGTTTGAAGGGAAGCATGCACTCAATGGCAGGAAGCCAAGTTCATCATCACCTGACAAGCAGGGGTCTGCGCAATTCTAAATCAAAATGTCCTTGCTGGCATGGCATTGCATCCTCCTGAGATCACTATTAAATGCTAGGAATCTGTATTGCTTGATCCTGGGCAGTCGAACTGGAGCTTTACAAGCACCCATCAACACAAAGATCCACAAAGCTCACATCCAACGTCACACTGGAAGATTTGGGCTGTGAATAGTGCTAAGACAGAAGTCCTGTCCTATTCCCTGCCTCCTCCCAATCTACTGGCACAGCTCAGAGCCAACCCCACCTTGGACAAATACACATGCCTGTAAAAAATCAGTCCTGGCAGATCACTGGTTGCTTTCACAAATTTCTGATACAGTGAGGGCTACCTATCCCAAATGAAAACAAAGAAATGCAAGTTATTTGAAAAAGAAAGTGGCGATCCTGGGAAGCTAATCTTGGAAGTAGGGATGTTCACAGGCAGAAAGAAAGCTGAGATTATATGCAACTGGCTAGCTCCTCAAACAGCCCCAGAGGTGCAGCGTTCTCAAACAACTTGACGCTCATTACAGCTTTACTGGTTAGGTTTACTCACACCAGGGAAAAAAAAATCATTGTATTGTCTGGATGCAGCAGTTCCTTCTTACAGGAGCATTATCTTTCCAAAAGGAAATTAATTGCCCGGCTCCAAGGAACTCCTAGCTAAACTGCTCTTGGGGTGGGAGAGGTTGTGTGGTCTGGAAGTTCAAAGCTCCCCTGCAGAAAGGACTCGCCAAGCACACAGGAGATATTCATTATTGCGATATCATTCCTATGGAGAGCAGGAACACACAGCAAGATACTGACATCCCATGCAGACTACCTGTAAAATGTTAATGGTGAATAAGGAATAAAGGAAATAAAAGGAATTAAATGCCCAAGTTTGGATGGTGCTGAGGAAAGACAGCTCTCTCCTATTTCAATTTGTAGAATTAAGATTCAGCTGCCACAGGAATGGCCTTCAAAGCACCTACAATTCGGACAGCCAGGCAAGATATGACTGAGAATATCATAAAATTGGCAAAGACAATCCCAGCAGAACAGTGTCCCTCTTGACACAACTGCAGCCACAGCAGAAAGCTCAGCATTAAAAAAAAAAACTCTTGGACAAAATATGGTGAAAAACAGCATCAGCAGGCTGCGTCTGGCACAGTGGGAGACGCTGATCCCAGATAAAGCAGACACATGGACATTAGGAAAAACTTGTTTGGAAGGAGTGTGGAGGAGTGTTCTGCACTAGAGGTTGCTCAAGTGGTGATAGGTCTCCATCCCTGGAAATCCTTTCATGACTTGATGAGACAAAGCCATATCCTCCTTGATCTAATGTTCATAATAGTCCTGCTCTGAACAGGAGGCTGAACTGGAGAAAACCAAGGGCACGGTGCCACCAAATCATACTGAAACTTTACGATTTACAACTGAAAAAGCTCACATCTTCACTAAGTAAAATAAACCCCTGTGTGTACAGCCTGTCTGCTACAAGCCGTGCAGCAGACAAGATGTGGTTCCTCAGCACGAGTCGATCTTCCAGCTGGCTGTTACTGAGAACAGCACGGCCAGGGCTCTGACARATCTCAGCTATTAGACAGTGCAAGCTATGGTGCCAAGAAAATCCTTGCAGAGGAAAGAGGTCACCATTCCTAGAAATTCTCCATCAGAGCTCTTAACACACCAAATGCTGTGTTATGTACAAATGCAGGCCCAATACCGAATGCAGAGGTGGGTGTATAGGTAGTAAAAGGACTACAGAGGCACCTATCCCCCAAGCAGGTCCCCAGTGCAGTCTGCCCTCACACAGCTTGCCCAGATCTGCCCTTCCATGGCTGTCAGGACAATGTAGGAACCAGTCACAGGCCACTGGTAGCCTTTTTCCATCAGCAGTCCTGGCCCAGCCCCTTTGCTCAGCTCCTGTGCTTGCATGGCAGGGCAGAAGGGGCCTCAGTCTACAGCTACAAGTCTCTTCCTTGTTTTTTTCTTAAAGCAGCAGATTTTCCAGTCACTTCTCCTCTTCCTCCCTCTAACTTCCTGGAAGGAAGGGGTTGGTTTATTCACTCTTCATCTGGTACTTCAACCATCTTGACCACGCTCCACCCTTTGTTCTGCTAGACACAATGCCATATTTGTTCCTGGGAGAGACAATATGACTGTGTGCCATGTCCACTCTCCAGGGCTGAAGGTGGAGCAGGGGGACTCGCCAGCGGGAAGGGAGGCATCTCCGCTCCTTCCTCTTAACAAGAAGAGCAGAAAGCACTGCAACGAAAGCAGAGCTGGGCGAAAAATGCTCATGGCCAGGCAAGGGGAAGAAGCATGGTTTTTACAGCATCTCCCATCCAGGGCTCAGAGAACCTGTTCTGGTGCAGCTGGCAAAAAGCTGGGCTTGCCTCCTTACACAGGCGTCAGAGAAGGCAGCTCTGTGAATGCTGTGTGGGAGACAAGGGTCTCCTCAGCTTACAAGTGCAAGGAGATGCCAGTTTCTGATATATCTCCTGCTCCCAGAAGGAGCTGCGGTGTGGCCTGAAGGGCCATGACACATCTGCAATGCAAAAGTGCCAGATGCCACTTCGGAACACAGCTGTAGTGAGACACACAGAGAGCCAAGCAGCAGCCCAGATAGAGAAGCTGGAAAGAGCTGGGCTGGGCAAAACACTTCTCTACAGGGCTGTACTTGAGCAGCTCTGGAGTGCCTGTTTCAGAAGAACAACATAATGTTACCTGCTGCACTCCTGTACCAGGCAGAGATAACTGGTCTTTCCTCTTTCATCCTCCACCCCTGCAAGATTGTCAGCTGCTCAAAACAGCTTCCCAGCAGTGAGAAGAGATGGCCACTTGGGCCACCAGCAGCATTTCCCACCATTCATTCTTGGAGGCAGGCCCACCTTGAATCCTCTCCCATCTTGGGCAAGTCCTGCAGCAGAGCAGCCCCCGCCTTCTTCATAAGGGCCTTTGAGCTCCCAGATGACCCCTACGCTCCACTTCAGCTAATTTCACATCAAACTAGTCCACCCAAGCCATGCAACACTGACACATTTCCATGTTCATCTCACCCTTTCCATGCCCCACCCTTGCCTACCACCCCGACATTAGGAGGCAGGTCCTCTCACTGCTGGGGGCAGGGGGTGGCGGGGGGCTGCAGCATCGTCAGAGCTGACTCCGTGGGCCACAGGGAGCTAGCTGCAAAATCCTCCCTAGAGCAGGAGGCGGAGGCAGAGGAACCTCCATGGGATCCCCCTCTCCGCCATCTTTCCATGGCAAGCAGGAGACCCTGGTGTATAAGAAACTTTCCTCAGTTCTTCCAAAGCTGCTGAGGCTCTGGCTGCACTTTCCATCTACCTCCCCCCATTCAAGGCCCTACCACACTGCAGGACCTTCTCACCAACCTCCTCCTGGCCCTGGTCACACGGGCTCCCACTTCCAGAAGAAAAGGGAGCTGGACAAGGAGATCCTGACAGTAGCAGGGCTACGTATGCTCCCCCTCTGCTCACAACGCCAGGCAGAGCCCTGGGCATCCACTACCTCCCCAGGCCCATCCTGGGGTGGTGGGATCTGCCAGGGGGCTCTGTTCGGTGTTCCCTGCAGGGTCCTCCTTTCCCATTTTTAAACGTTCACTTCCCTCTTCTCTGTTTTCAGGTTTTGCCAGTCACAATTATTTGGTTTCCTTCCAGGCTTCCTTTCCTTTACCACCATCCATAGTGCAGAAGAACAGACAGGGACACCGAGCAAAAGAAGGTGACCACTGTCCAGACATGCAGGGTTGGGCTTATGAAAGCTAAAGCCCACCTGGAATTGAGTCTGACAAGGGATGTGAAGGGCAACAAGAAAGGTTCCTACAGGTACCACAGCAGTAAAAGGACATCTAGGGAAAACATGGGCCTGCTGAGGAATGGGGCAGGAGCCCTCGTGGCAAAGGACACAGAAAAGGCTGAGGCATTGAATGCCTTTTTCACCTCAGCCTTTACTGCTAAGGTGGTCCTTAAGGTATCCAGGGCCCCTGAAACCTGTGGAAAGTCCAAGGCAAGGAAGATTTGGATGTAGTTTATCTCAACATTAGCAAGGCTTTTGACACTGTCTCCCATAACAGCCTCATAGACAAATGGATGAGGTACAGACTAGATAAGCCGACACTGAAGTAGACTGTAAACTGGCTGAACTCCTGGGCTCAAAGACTTGTGATCAGCAGCACGAAGTCCAGCTGGAGGCCAGTCTCCAGTGGTGCGCCCCACTGGAGTGGACACTGGGGTCAATGCTGCTTAACATTTTCATTAATGATCTGGATGATGGGGCAGAGTGTACCCTCAGCAAATTTGCAGATGACACAAAATGGGGAGGAGTGGCTGATACACCAGAAGGTTGTGCTGCCAACCAGAGGGACCTCGACAGGCTGGAGAAATGGGCCCACAGGAACCTCATGAAGTTCAACAAGGGGAAGAGCCAAGTTGTGTACCTATGGAGGAATAACTCCATGCACCAGCATATGCTGGGTGCCAACTGTCTAGAAGGCAGCTTTGCAGAAAACAGCCTATGGGTCCAGGTGGACAACAAGCTGACCATGAGCTGCCAGCAATGTGCCCTTGGAGCACAGAAAGCCAACGGCCTCCTGGGCTGCATTAAGAGGAGTGTTGCCAGCAGGCTAAGGGAGGCAATCCTTCCCCTCTACTTGGCACTGGTGAGACACACCTGGAGTGCTGGGTCCAGCCCTGGGCTCCCCAGTACAACAGAGTACAACAGAGACGTGGATATACATGGATATATATGCACAAAGACGATGAAGGGACTGTGAGTATCTCTTATTTGAAAAGAGGTTGGGAGAGCTGGGACTGTTCACCTGGAGAAGAGCAGGCTCAGGAGGATCTTATCAATATGTCCAAATACCTCAGAAGGGGGAGTAAAGAAGAGAGAGCCAGACTCTCCTCAGTGGTGCCCAGCAACAGGACAAGAAGCAATGGGCACAAACGGAAATACAGAAAACTCCATTTAAACACAAGGAAACACTTTTTTCTGTAAGGGTAGTCAAACACTGGCACAGGTTGCCCGAAGAGGTTGTAGAGTCTCCATCCTCAGAGATACTTAAAACCTGACCAGACATGGTCCTGGGCAACCTGCTCTAGTTGACCCTGCTTTGAGCAGGAGGGTTGGACTAGATGATCTCAAGGGATCCCTTCCAACCTCAACTATTCCGTGATTCTGTGATTTTAGGGCCTCTGGATCTCGGCCATGTGTATCTTGTACTGCCCTAAAAATGACACTGGCAACATACCAAGATGCACACTCATATGATGTGGACTTTCAACCCAATAAACCTGAAGTTTGTCTTGCAGGCTCAGCTCTCCCATCTGTTCCTCTGCCAGGCAGTGATGACAACACATCTCTTCCCCATTCCATGAAAACTGCTCTTTGGAGGGGCAACCATTTTCAAAACTGTGGAAATAGCAACTGGTATAAGGGATGGGGGGGGAGAATGAGGGAAAATACACCAACATTCTGTCAATGACAGGACTGTTTTTTCATTGCAAAAACTTGCACCATCACCTCAAAAAAAAAGGCATATTTGTGCATTTTATAGAGCCCCAAAATTAAATGTTTTGCATAGTCCCTTAACAATATGCTTTCCCTGGATGTTTTTTAGGACTAACAGAGTTAGCTTTCTCCCTGCACTGGAGRGCTGGCCCCAGTGTACAGAGGGTTTCCCCTTGCACAGCCATATCTGAGCAGGGTGAGCCAGCATGGGCAGAGCCCAAGGTCCTGAAAATCCTGGGTGTGCAGCACCAGGTAAGGCCTGAAGCCATAGCTCAGGGATCCCTAGCTCACCCCACCCGCTTGTGGAGCAGCAAGGAGCCAGGGTGCCCACAGCAGGGGCATGCAGACCATCCCTGCACACTGGGCAGTGCCCATGGGCAGGATATCCCCATCTTGAGAGGCAGCTGGAGCTGAGGTCTGGGTCCTTTCATCTGGTCAAGGAGGTAGAAGATCACTCCTCACTTGCTGCTCAGGGCTCTGGTGCCACTATCCCAGCACAGAGACTGATGCTGAACTGACAAAAGGATGAAAGGGACTGATGAAGGGACCATTGGTCCTCTGCCAGCATGGCACAGAGCCCTTTGCATCCTGGAGAAAGGAGGAAGACAGCGTAGCCTTTGCAATCCAAGAATCAGCCTCCTGCCTTCCCTCCCCATCAGCCCGACCTAATTCCCAGTATCACCAGCCTCTCTGTGGGGGGAGGCAGAACTGGGATGGAGGGAGACACTGCAGATTGTACTAGTGTCCATATGTTTCTAACCATACAGCTGATGCAAAGAATGTGTTTAGCACTATCCTCCCCTCACCCAGCTCTCAAAGACCAAGGCCTGGGACCTTGTGGTTGTCATTCCCACCTCTTCCAACAAAGAACGTTAAGGAGATTTTTTTCTGAAGCTGCCAAGAGATCCTGGAATAGGATACAGAGATCCCTGCAAGCACTCCTCAGATCTCTGCTTACCAGGTTGCAGTGGGCAATCAGCACAAGCTTTTTCAGGCTGGACAGAGTTTCCTAGACAGCTTCTGCCCATTGAGATGTGCAACCCTAGCACTGCGAGCACTATCATCTCATGAAAGAATATGCAGTGTTCTATATAAAATAAAGTAAAATGCATCCATTTGCTTCATAGTTCCTCACTGCTGGCATAAACAGAGGAAGCAGCTCCACTGCCTCTCTAAGCAGGATAATGCAACTGCAAGACATATAGCAAGGACATACAGATAGTTTTAAATGGTCCCCTGAAGCCTCTCACAACAGGCATTTCTGGGTGCTTGGCTCTGAGCTGAAAGAAGAAGGACACAACATGGGCCACCCTGAGAGACAGATCTGATCGTGTGGAGAGCCTCAACTACAGAGAGGAGGAATCTTCATGCAAGCTGGTCTCAAAATAAAAAGATCCTCATCTCTTGTTCAAGGTCCAGAATACAGCAGAAGGAGGCAGAGAAAGCGAGGTCATGGCTGCAACTTCTCCCACCTGCTAAGAACAGGGGTCTTGCTAGAATCCAAGCTCTCTGGCTGTGAAAACTTTGTCTGGTCCAGCCCCTTCCAAGCAGTAGGGATTCAGACAACGGGCCCAGCATAATGGAGCCCCAAGGATAAGCAGAGAAACCTCTGGAGATGTCTTCAATGTGCACCACAGAGTGCAGGCTTCACTGAAAAATGGGCCACCGACTAGCCCTACTGTTTCTGTGTATGCACAGGTTAAGTCACAAACACAGCAAGCMCAGTCAGCAATGGCTCATGCAAGGAAGACCAGAAGGGAATTGACCTAGAACTGATCTGTAAGTTTGCTGCTTGCAAGACCTTTTGTTCCTTTTTTTTAAGACACAGTCATATTGTCCTTGGCTCAGCAGTTGGGTCTGATATCTGTAAGATAAAACAGCAAAGCAGTAGCAATTCTCAGCCCAGTGCTCAGAACAGCTATGATTCCTCTTCCCGGCACCTGAAAAGGTGCACAGAAAACCAATGGGGTTCTTTGATACAAGCACAGCCTACTCAGCCCTTCTGTGCTTAACCAGACATGAACGTGGAAATGTTTATGTGACCTTTAAAGAACAGACTGCTAAAGATGGAGAATCCAGGTCCACCAGCAGCAGCACTGAAGGGACTTAGCTCTGCTTTAGCTCTGAGACTCTTTTACAAGGTTGTTTATGAAAAGTGAGCTTTTCAGGACTCATCTGTGAAACCTGACTGCAAAGGTCCTAGCTCCTTGCCGAAGGTGTGAGCTCCTAAAAGGGCTGTGAAGTCTAGGGATGTCTGCAGCACTCAGAAGCAGTCTTCGGAGAGCTGTGCTGTGRCATATTTACTACTCTCTAGGAAATGTCAGACAAAAGAAATGGGCATATGCACGTCCAACTGACTGAACACGTGCTTCACCGTAGGCCAGCATGTTCCCACTTGCCCCATTGCATCCCACTTACCCTAGGATTACACATTTGCCTGCACTGTGCATGAAATTTGTGAATTCTGGATGAATTTCTCTTTCTCCTGGACAAAATAACCACATGGAAAAAGTGAAATATGTTTGAGGAAACCCAGACATATGGTAGCCTAATCCAGACCCAACTGAGAGCACCTTCTCCTCTGGTGCACAGTATTTTGTAAGAGTCACAGCAGCCAGGTCAGCCCTAATAGTCTAGAAACTCAAGACATCGGCAGCACTTTATTCTGCGTTTTACCATCTCTGATATCCTTGGCATCGATAGTGCCAGGAGCTGGAGGGCGTACAGACCAGTAAGTTATTTTCCTTATACCCTGAGGAAGGCCTGAAAGAAGATTGATGGGCACCTTATCTCCTGGAAATACCAGCTCTTGGGTGTGGCTCCACACACTGTTATGAGCTGACCTCTCCAGCACCCACTCCTGGCCTATTTGTGTTCTGGCACTTTCAGCCCCATCCATGAGATGCTTTCTCTCGCTCAAAGAGCAGAAAATTAACCCGGTGGATGGAGGGGCGGGTGGGTGCTGGTGAGGAAAAAAAAAAAAAAACAACAAAAAAACCCCACCAGAATAAGGCACTTGAGCAGAATCAGATCTTAAAAAGTATCTGATGTGGGTCAAACAGAGCACAAATGGATGGGGGTCACATCACAGCTTGAAGCAGAGGGAATTGGAGTGTCTTTGGCAGCGATGAGATCCCCTCAGCTCACCCAGGGAACCACAGCCAGGCGGTGTGATGGTGTCACTCCAGGAAAGGCGGAGTAGCTACAAACCAGACCTTGCCTCCTTCCCCTGTGAATAGGCATGCACGTCTCCAGCAATGGTTGGATGCACATCACGGGCTGTGCTGCACCCAGTTGGAGCAGGGAAGAATTTAGACTACATCAAGGTCAGATGGGAGATGGGTTTGTAACCTGACCAAGAAGTTTGGGGGCAGGAAATCCCACTTAGCATGCCCAGCTCCTATACTGCACACTCTTCAGTGTGTGCCAGCCTTCTGCTCTTTCCCAGTCCCCAGGGACCAGCAAACTCCAAAGCACGCACCATCTGCCACCCAGCATCTCCCATCATGTCACGCACACAAAATGTAACAGTGGATCCCCACTGTGGGAGGAGAGAGGTGACACCAGAAGACATGGGAGCCAGGACCTTCATTTATCCCACTGCTGGCTGCCAGGAAGGGCACTCATTTTCTAATTCCAAGGTGCACAGAGCAGAACTATCAGCTACCAGGCCCCCATCCGCCAAACAGATGCCAAGGGCTAAGCATGCGTGACTCTTTCTGGAGCTAAGAGTGTCCACTGCCATCCATCCTGATTCAGCAACTGGCTTAGTGTCTGTGACAATTTTCCACTGACTTTATGCAAGGGGAAAGGCTGAGCAATCCCGTCATTTACGAACCTAGATGTTCTCTGTGTATTTTCTTTCCTTCCAGTCATGTTCCCTGCTCTGAAAATACAAGCAAGGAATGAGGTAGACTGGCWCTGTGCTGAAATACTTAACCATGGCATGAGCTGTCTGTGCTTCCAGGACAGAAACGATACACAACAAGTGTGCAGAGAGGACAATGCTGGACTGCATGCTCCTACCCCACTCCACATGCCTGCACTGGGATTTCAGTTCAGCTTGTGTTTCCCATTATCAGCAATACGAACACCAGACAAAAGACTTCAGCTCTGGGCACTGCTCTTAGGAAAGGTGCCAGACAGTTAGGGGAGAATTCAGTGGAGAGTGGTATGGACCAATGATCAAAGGTGTGTGACCTGCTAAGAAATGCTAAAAGCTTCAGGGTGGAGATGATGGAGGGACCATGACAGTAGGCTTCAAACACGCAAAAAATTGCTACAAAGAGGATATAAATCGTCTGCTTTCAAAGTATAGGGGAGACAGAAAGTCAAAAAACATGTGTTTTAACCACATCAGAGAAGTCTCCAATTAGGCAGCAGTAAACTTTCTAACAGTCACAGGAGTGGGAGAGGGAAAGGCATGAATCTCCATCAGCGGCGTTCCCAGGCAGACTGGATAAAAGCCTAGCAATGACAACAGAGCTACGGCTGACCCTGATTTGGACAGGAGACAGACTCACAGAGCTGGAACAGAGAAATCACATAATATTGTGATTTCATGTGCAGTAAGCCTGCTATGTCCGGAGTGTGGCAGGGCTACACCCGCTCATACTGGCTGCACTAACCCCCTCAGCAGGGCACCCAGTATCTCCATTTTAAGCAATTTTCAATTGCAATACTTAATGTCAGAATTGCAATTCTTAATATCCAGGGCAAAACAGCTGAATCAGATATAGCTACTGCAGAACAATCTGTTTCATTATGGTACCAAGAGCCGTGCTGCAAGCCAAGCTGTTTAGCAATGGCCATCACTTCCTGCCATTAACAGGTCAGAGCAGCTCCTTTTGAATGTATCACTGTTCAGGGTCACTATTAAGAGTGGTGTAATGGTAGATGAAAGCCAAAAGTTTAATTTGAGTTCATTTGTTTGATGCAGCATTTGAGCTGAAACCTTCTCTACTGCCCTTGTGAAAACAAGCAGGCCCTATTTCCCTGAGATTAACCTCAACAACTGTATGGGACTGCAAAAAGGACGCATAGAGGGAAGAGACCATCCCATCCTGATGCAGAGCTGAAGATGATGGTAAGCAAAAGGGGTGGGACCTTCAGAAGCAGAGATCACATGACATCACAGAAAAGGAAGGAAACTGAGGCACAAAAGCATTCAAAGCGGCACAAAACAGCATCTGGAGAACTCACAGGAGTTGAACAAGCCCAGTGGGCACAAGAAACCTTCTCTTGGCTAGGCCACCTGGAGCTCCTTCAGGGAAGGTGTCTGAGGTCTCTGGCTACAGAAAGTTCTTCAAGCTAACCAAGCTGGAAACGACCTCCCTGTTTGCAAAGAGCTGGCTCTCTGTGCCCAGAGCTGTCCCTGGGCCATCCCAGCGCCCGTCTCCTGTGGGACCAGGCTCCAGACATGAACTAAGCCCCTCTCTCCACCTTCGTGTACAGCTCATCCGGGGGGGCCTGGCAGCACCCAGCGTGCATCCACCCAACATGCATCCAACGAGACACAAGTCGTTGGCCCCTTCTGTCCCCACGCCAACACATATTAACATTTCACCGACTCAAGGCTGTAGAGGGAGGAGGCTCACTGCTGACTCCAGTGATACAAACGGGCATCCTACTCCACCAGCTGTAAGATCACCTTTATTCAAAGATTTTTTCCAAGTTTCATCCAAACTAAGCCTATGCAAGCACAAGATCACTGCCTGTAGAGCATCACATTAGATGAGGGGTCTCTCACAATACTGTATTACGGTCCTGTTATGGAAGCAGGGCACATAAAGGCTGCATGGATTGCAGAAGTAGCACTCAATTCAGCCAATGCAGAATTTCTAGGCCGAATAACAGTTTGTAAGCTCCAACAGAAAGCTCTCCAGCTCTGCCTGCCTTCAGGTAAGCAAGGGGAGAACAGACTGCCTSTCTCTGCCCCTGATCTCAGGACTATTGCAGTGATCAAAGGACAGCTAGAGCTCTTCTGGAGACCTGAATCTGGCACAGCATCTCCTGAAAGGACAAACTTGCATCCTCTCCCCATCCAAACACACACTGAGATGCTCACACTCCTCAGAACACCCCATGCCTGGGCTGAGAGCCTTCCAGTTCATCATGTGCAATGTGGATGGTACATGCCCCTCACCAAACAATTGTTTTCTGTTTTCTTGGGCTGCTCACCTCTGAGCAGGGTACAAATACATGCCAATGAATTAATAATGGTTATGTTTGTTTCATGTTCCCCCAGTTTCACACAAGACGCCTCCCTTCTCCTTGAGACCTGTGCTCTGCGTGGCCTGTGTTGCACTCCTGCATGAAAGCTGCCCTGGCATCAGGAGACATGGGCTGAAATCCAGCCATACCTCTGGAGACCTCACCCCAGTGCACTCCTGGGGAAAGCACATAACATGACAAACTTCCAAAACACTTTTAAGTACTGTTTTCTATTGTTCATGGGCAGGTTTCCAAACCCTGCCTATACCTCACCTGCCACTCTGAAAAGCACTCCACATGTTCAGGTGATCCAGCCTGGCAAGTTGGACTCTCTTCCTCCCCTGTCCTTATTGACAGGGAATCAAGAGAATTGGCAGTTCTGAAGGAGTTTTCTGAGGTCCCAATCTCTTGAAAGTTAGCAATAATTTGAAAAGCAGAGGGACCAACAGAAAAAAATAAATTTATCCCTCATCCCTTTGACCCATGCAGGGTGAAAAAGAGATAAAAAGGGGAGAAAGGAAGGCATGCAAATGCTAATAAAGGGGATTTTGAAAGTTACAATGAACATTTTAATCTGAAATGCCATGAAAACTTTTCATTTCCCTTATCGTTTTCTCTTTTGGAATGTTAAACTTGTATTGCATAGGTAATGCCTTTTCCCTTTCAACCTCATCATTTTTAGGTGATGTTTTATGGCCAAAAAACCCAGAGGGCAGCCTTGCTAGTCTCTTGAGAGCACTGTTTACAAGTATCCAAGGAGAGTGCCACAAGAGATTCAAACTTCCAACTCCATGCAAATAAGCAGACTGAAACTGGCACAAGGATACACAACTAGAAGGCTCCAGAGAAGACACACATTCTCTTCTCAGTCCCATATCAGCAGTCCATGAAATAAAATCTTTACATGCACTCAGCTCCAAGTAATAAAATCAAACAAAAGCAAAATCACTGGCCGTCCTGAAACCTGCCGAGGTCCGTGATTTTCTCTGGCCCCTTCTCTCCTACTGTCTTCAACTCAGTTTCATTCATCTTATCTGTCTCCTCTCCTGCTAAATCCTCTCTCCTCCCCTCCCTGTCCTTTTCTTCCACACAGCTGATCCTCTCAAAATTCACCCCTCCCCATCCAAAAATGAATAATGTAACTTGCTGCCAAAAGACAAGAAGAGTCACTCTGGGAGACTCGAAAAGCCCTTTCAGCTATCTTGTCTCTGCCAATGGCAATTAGATAATGCTTAGAGCCAGATGACGAGAGCAAGATGAACATGAAGTCAGCTTCAACACTGCCCTGCACTGAACACCAAGCTGCGCATGGGAAATAGGAGAGACATTCCTATTCCCAGTACCCCAGGACTTGTAGAAAGGAAGCAGTTAAATACATTATTTTAAATAAGGCAATTAATGTATCRCGAAATACTGCTGGTTTTCTGCCTGAGAGCCAGCTACATGCACTGTAAATTTCATGACATGACTCCATACGGAGCAGACTGTACAAGAGAGCTCCATAAAAAGTACTCCCCCTCTCCTCACTCTGCTGTCCCCACAATAGATTTATGTTGAAGCAGGAAGACATCTGCTACCTGCTCCCAAACCAGGCTTGTGCAATCTTCACACAGGCACAAGGTCTTGGTTTTAGTGTCTCCACTTTAAAGAGACTGTTGGCCTCTCTCCTGATCAGAGAGAGGCGTGCTTCTTGCTGCATCTTGCTTCTTGCTGAATCTCAGCAGAGGAACAGCTGCAGAGCAGGCTGCTCCAAAACTTTCTGCTCTTACCTAGCCAGCATCAGGGCACAGCTGGGGAGCAGTGCAGTACATACATCAGGTCAGCAAGGTCAATATTTCTTACACCTCCTGCAGAAGACATCTGTCACCTGGATGTGGTACACTAGCAAGATTCACATACACTGGGAAATCCATTTCCCCATTTCACTGGGAAACAGCTGCTCTTAGCAGTTGACTAACCAACCAAGCCAACTAAGTCCCAGTTCCATCCAGCTAGACTAGGACAGTTTTGACAAAGTCAAATACATCACATGGTTATATTTACTCTGAATAATGCTACTAATGCTTCTCCCAGAGGGCAAAGATCTCTCTCCCCAAGACCCCTTACTGCAGGACACGTGCTCCAATACACCCTGCCCGTGTGGTTAAACAAGAGCATTCAAAGTGACAGGCATTGAAAAAACAGTGTGCAGAGGAACTTCTCATTTCCAGATGGCTTTAAAACTTTCAACCTCACACCGCTCCACATGCATTTCTCACCCTTTCTTCTTGCCTTATGCAGAGAAAAGGCTGTTGGCTGCAACCCTGATAGAAGCACAGTGATCACAAAACAAGCAAGCAGCGAGAAAGGTGTCTGCTTGTTTTGCTAGTCTGCAGGTGCCACTTTCTAGCTACAAGCAACCAGTACTGGGTTTCAATTTCCCATCCCATGTGCCCTTGTTTGCCACCAGCTTTCATGGCAATGAAAAGGGCTTCATTAGAAACAGCAGAGTGGGCAAACATGTCCCTCTTGCTAAATCAAGTATTGTAATAAGATGCCGTTTTCTACAAGTACCACGCACTCACCCTGGGAGGGTGTTGGAAGACAGGACAGACTCTTTCATGCTAACACGAACCAGACTCGGGCACGAGCAGTCAGCCCATTGGAGCACGGTCTGGTCCAGCCGTCATTCCTTCTACCCCACACAAATATTATTCCCAGGTGATTTCACGAGAGCAGTCAGCTCTTCACACCTCACACTGTTCCCACCCTCCTCTTTCCCCTTTCAACAAAAGCAGCAGTAAGGGACAGTTTTATCACAGATGTTAGTGAACAATCCTCTGGCTCAGAGCAAGGCCACCCCCAGTGACACATCAGTATGGCTGCAGCTTTCTCCAGCTGTACCTTGCAAACTCCCAGGAGGGAGACCCCCTCACTCCCCTGGTGCCCTGCACCACCCTCTTTAGGTTGACCTACCCCCGGAGATTTCAGCTCACAGCCCTCCATGCATGGCCTGGAGAACCAGCAGAGCAGGGAGTACTTTTAGAGACACCCACCTCCTGCCCCCAGAGAAGACTCGCAAGCAGCCTGGGGGAAGCCTGCTGGGTTGAGCTTGTAAGTCTCTTAATGACAGGGTCACTAATGATATGGGTGTACTCATAGACACCACGTCCAGGCAGATGGAGAGGCAGTCCCTCCAGTTTATAAAGACAGTTTAAAATAAAAAAAAAAAAGAAAGGGGGGGGTGGGGGGGTGGGGGGGTGTAATAATAATAATAATGATGGTAGAATATACAAAATGAGTAAGGTACAATGCAATTGCTCACCACCTGCCGACTGATGCCCAGCCCGTAGCCTGCAAAAAACTCGAGGAGACTCCTCAAAACACCAAGGGAATGACTGCACTGTTGGACTGTTGCAAGAGCAGGTGGAGGCTTTGCCAAGACACCCTTTTGCTCTGTTGGTTTGGGACCATCGTCATCTCATCCCCTTCGCAGCTCTTGCTTCCCCAGGATGAAGGTCTCTATCACAAAGGCAAATGCTCCTCTCTCCTGTCCTCTCCTGCTCAGTGACTCCTCATTTATAACAAGCTCTTCCCAAGAGAATGTACACCAATAATTGAAGCCAAACCCTCGCACAGCCATCCAAACCTTGTGTTGAAAGGGTCATGCTGTCCTTTTTCATTTTAAGCATTCCCCGTCTTGGGGTGTGAAAGGTTTTGGGTAAAGCTGTATGAAATACACTGCTGTCACTATGGAGGAAATATTGCTAAGAACTGATCATGGAGATGAACATTTAACAGGTTCTCTTGTCCCCAGCAACCGCCAACAGCAGGCAGTGGTACTGCGCGGGCCATCTTCCGGCCCTCTGGTACCTAGGAGGCTGCTCRCTGGTGCACCAGGAAAATGCAGGTGACGTAACAGATCTCCAGAATTTCAGCTCCTTTCTTAAAGGAAATGTAAAACTTGTCTTTTGCCCAGAGAAGGCAGAAAGCCCAAATATTAACTGCAACTCTGTTTTGCCTTAGGAAGTAGTTCCAAGCACAAATGAGGAAGTTTGTCACAAAGGAGAGTGAGAAGCAGCAGCTAAAATAGTTAAGTCCTTGCAAGTGGCATGGAAATATTCAAGAGCACTATATTGGGAGCAAGAGAGGTTAAAGTTGCAGCCAAATGAAGAAAATAGAAGGGGGCTCATAAGTTTAGGCAGATTTAATATAAAAAAGGGCAACTAGGGGGATGAGGAACAATTTCTAAATGGCACAAAAGCTACTAAATTCTTTCTCAAGCACAACCACAGCAGGATTTTCAAGGTTCACCTCCTCCAAGTTCATAATGGTCCATCCCAAAATGCAAGAAAACAAGCAAAGGCAACATGAGACCTGCATGTATGAACCAGGACATCCTCATAAAACTCAACCATAAAAAGGATACACACAGGAGGTGGAAACAGGGACAAGTGTCCTGGGAGGAATATAGAGACACTGAACAAAGATGCAGGACTGGGCTTAGGAAAGCTAAAGCCCACCTGGAGTTGAATCTGGCGAGGGATGTGAAGGGTAACAAGAAAGGTTCCTACCAGTACATCATCAGCAAAAGGACAAGTAGGGGAAATGTGGGCCTGCTGAGGAATGGGAATGGGGACTTGGTGAGAAAGGACGCCAGAAAGGCTGAGGCATTGAATGTCTTCTTCACCTCAGTCTTTACTGCTAAGACCAGCCTTCAGGTATCCTGGGCCCCTGAGACCTGTGGAAAGTCCAAGGCAAGGAAGACTTACCCTTGGTGGAGGAGGATAAGGGGCCTGAAGGGATGCACCTACAGAAGCTGAGGAAGCTGGCCCATGTTGTTGCAAGGTCATTCTTGGTTTTCTCTGAAAGGTCATGGTAATTGGGGGATGTCCCTGAGGACTGGAAGAAACCAAATGTCACCCTTATCTTCAAAAAGGGCAAGACAGAGGATCTGTGGAACAACAGGCCCTTCAGCCTGAGCTTGATCAGGCAGTTAAACGTAAGAAGAAACTTTTTTACTGTGAGGGTGGTCAAACACTGGCACAGGTTGCTGAGAGAGGCTGTGGAGTCTCCATCCTTAGAGATACTCAAAACCCAACCAGACAATGCCCTGAGCAACCTGCTGTAGGTGAACCTGCTTTTAACTGGCAGTTGGACAAGACGATCTCCAGAGGTGCCTCCACCCTCAGCCATGCTATGACCCTGTGAAATCTGCACAGTGATCTCTAGGGAGAGCATCCCAAGCACATATGGTGAAAGCAGACCAGAACTTTCCGTATGTGTTCAGCATAAAGGAGATGGGAGAAGTTCCTGTTACACAACACTGCCTGCCAGGGACTCATCAGACAGGCCATGCTCAGGGGAAGGAAAACGAGCAGCAACTCAACCAGCTGACTTAAAGTAACAAAAATAGCTGGACTACAGTGTGCACTCTCATTTAAATCCAACCATATGAGGAAAGCAAGAAAATAATGTTAGAAGGTTTTCAGGGGAGACTGGGGAAAGGAAAATGACATCAAAGAAGTAAAAAATGGAACAAAGCTAGCAGATACACAGATAAAAGTGAGATAGATGGAGAGTCAGTACAGCTTTTCTAAACCCTTGCCAGGCCTCACAAGCCAAACTGCACTAACAAAAGCCAAAATCTCCATGACACAGTTTACTCAGTTTCCAATGCTAGCATGGTTCCTCACCACAGTGATATGGCAGCATGAGGTTAGCAAGAAGGTCCTCAAAAGGATAAGTCATTTGTGAAAAATGGGAAATATCTACTTTTTGAGTGCTGCAGGTGTAAGTTCAAAATAGACTCTCACCACCCTATTTATATGCCTACGTGTCTCCCAGGAAGGATAAATTCGTGGAACAGCAGCAGATCGTCGCAGGTCTTGGGAGACCACCTTTTTTCCTGTCCCATTCATTCCTCTACATCCTTCCCTAAGGATCTTTTTCTAAAATTCTCCAGTAATGGACAGACCGTCATCTTCCAGTGAAGCTTATCCCAGCGCTCAGCTGCTTTTATGATTACAAAGTTTACCCTGCTTTCAAAATTTAATCTCCTTTTGTGCAATCAATGTCCCTTGCTTCTTATCCTATTTAGCCAGCTCACAGGAAAAAGACTATTCCCTTCTTCCTGCAGCAAACTTTCCTCCACAGTTGACACATAGCTTTCCAGTCTTCTCCAGTTTTTACCTCATTCTCCGTCAGCCACATTTTCTCAACAGCTGATGAATTTGTCCTCCTCGCTTCCAATCTCTTTGGCTGATCTGTATTTTTCCAGAGCAGTTGCACCTAAAACTGGCATACATCTATTTTACTAACATGGATGAACAGATGCTTCCTTTATAATTTACCAGATACTCTCCTGTTCATATTTATCATTTTCTTGCTACAGCATGTCACTGGGTCGTGCTCAGCCTGGAATGAACTGCAGCCCCTGGACACTTTTCTGCAGAACTGCACTGGGTCTGACAGTACTGCATCATCTGAAGACCTGAACGTCTCACTACTGAACTGCATCTTGATTTTCCCATGCCATTTCTTCAGCTCATCAAGGCAATTTCAAACCAGAGCCCTGTCCTTCTGCAGGCTTCCTGCTCCTCCTTGTTTCCTGCTTATTATTTATTCCTTTGTCCTAATTACTAACAAAAATACCAAACAGCATCAGATGGCAGGAAGAACCCTGCAAAACTCTTCTCAATAAATCTTCACATTTTGATAATTAACTGTCACATAAGGTCTACTGTATAGTTCCCTCACCAGATTTACATGTAACTTACCATAGGTGTATCTAGCGCATATTCCCTTATCTCAATTGTGTGGGACAGCACTGAACATTTTCCTAAAGTCAAGATGAATGACATCTCCTGCTTCTCCACATCCACTGGGCTCACCACCCTTTGCAAGAGGAAATCAGAGTGTGTTGACATGATTGGTTTTGCCGTGCTCATTCTGCCTCTTTCGTAACATTATTTCTCCCACGTGTTCCGCTTTTTCTTGTTGTTCTGATACTCCCCTCATGGAGAGGCTCAAGCTTCCCTCTGTCTAGAGCTCAGGAATCTCCTCCACCCTCTGCACAGTCCTCAAAGACAACCTGCTAATTGCTCTGAGTTAATTTCGGACAGTTCTTCATGTGTCCTGCAGCCCGCATTGACTGGGGTCCCTACACATCTGCCACGAGCACTGCCTAACCTCACCTGCCCACTGTAGCCCAAATTACCACTCATCCCTTCTTGCTGTCGCAGAGGAATTTAGCCAGGTTTGGGAAGGGCTCTGCATTGGTCCCTCCAAGAAGCCAATATGGTTGGAAGCTGTGAGCCCTGCCAGCCAGGACTGTGCTGCTGGGGTGATGACAGGGCATGCGAAGCCTGTTAGGTGGCAACTCACTGGCTAAGCAACCAGTACCCCAGTACCCACGGGGTCCAGGGACTGGACTGAATGTGGGACAGAAAACTGCTTGTTGTTCATAACAGCCTACCAGGGGTGCAAGTTCTTCGGGATCTCCAACCTTTTGTTCTCATAGGGCTTCGGAAACAGGTTTTTCCAATACATGAGACTGAGCTCCAGGACCAGCAGACCAAATATCTGTATCGTCAGCAGGTCACTCACGGAAAGTCTTATCTGCAGCAGGAGAGCTCCTGTCTCACCTGTGACTGGAGATCTGGAGCAACACCCAGGAGTCCAAATTCAAAATCAGTGAGCCAGGACGCCTCCTGTCACAGCACACCTATCTTCTCAGGCTGCACAAAGTCTTGCTGCTCCTACTGTGGAAAGTCAGGCTCAGCACACCAACAAATGCCCCTGTGCAGACATGCTTATCTACAGGCAAGATGGGGAGCATCTTCACCTTTTCCCCTGTGAGAAGTACCCCTTTTGGATTAGTTTCTGCATGCCAAGGTGGACCAGCAACACTGGTGTGATTTTATTAATATAATTACAGGCTTTAGCTTCTACTAAAAAAGTATTCCCACATAAATAGGCCTGGAAAGCCCAGTGATAGTAACAGGATTAGTAAAGGTGTTTGTGCTTTGCAGTACATGGAAAGCAACAGCTCTAGAAATCCAGAGTGCAATCACAGCTCACACTTTACAGCTCAGCAGATAACACTATCAATCCCATTTTCTTTTCTTCTTCCTTTTACTCCAGCCACAGCTTTTTAATTTCAAAACAGAAATTGTCTTTTCCCGCACAGACAAGGGGTGGGGGATAGCTCCCAGAGAACACTTTCTTCAGAAAGGCATTTCAGTTGCCTCGGTGCATGGATTTGCCACAGCCACGTTACAGGCTGGCATGCTG
Source organism: Phoebastria nigripes (assembly GCA_035582835.1). NCBI lineage: Eukaryota > Metazoa > Chordata > Aves > Procellariiformes > Diomedeidae > Phoebastria > Phoebastria nigripes. The sequence continues at coordinate 1,683,046 of JAYKAV010000300.1, read as the reverse complement.
GCTCCAACCCTCATCCAGGCAACATTTTTCACTAACTCGAGGCTCTTGGGTTTACATTTTACATTTTTGAGTTTGCATTTTTTTTTTAAAATCCACCCGCATGCTTCCATCCTCAAAGTTTCAAAATGTAAGATGAGTACGTCCTCAAAAAGGCAACCCTGAAGGCAAACAGAGGAATGTTTATCTCCAATTTGTAAGACACACACATATGAAACAGTCTCCTGCCTTTTACACATTTTATCACAGTTTGTGTTGAGCTACTGCTTCAAGACAATCGGAGCCCTCAGTACTTCGTCACCAGCCATCAGCCTCCTGGGTCAGGTGCCAAATAAGCGCAGACCATTTCGTTTCTGGTCCAGCTTCTCTCAAATGGTTTGTGAGCCTCAGAGCTTAAGCTGGGCTCCCCTCCAAGCCGTGGACGCTCTCCTAGGTACATCTGCAAGAGAGTGGGTCACGCACCCCTGGACGCACCTCGCCATCCAAATTCCACTTCTGCTGTGTAATAACACTATCAAGGAGAAATTATCAGTAATAAATTCCTTTGGATCCAAAGTTGACCAGACAACATGTGTATGCAGCAACCCAGAGCTTTAAATACCATCTGTACGTGTCACCTCAAACAATACTACAAGCTCAGAGGCTACAGATTTATTGTTATGAGAGTAATAAATGGTACAGATACAGTGGTTTTCACCTCTTGGTTCACAGCTTGGTTCCACCTAACACAGGGCAAACAGAGGCAGTTGCCTCTTCCACAGCTGTAGACTGAGAAGCAAAATTCTGCCTACAAGGATGTTGCCAGGATGGAGGTAAGGTTTGTCAGTTCAGAGTCCCCAGATGGGCAACCTGATCACTGGACCATGGCCTTGACCATGTCACTTGACAGCCAGTTGCTAAAAGGCAGCGAAGGGAGCTACAGAAAGAGACATGTTCCCAGGCTGGCTTTTTACGCATTCGGTCCACAGACTAGTGCAACCACACTCAGTGGCCACAACTGGGAAACAAAGTCTGCCTTGCTGAGTCCAGCAAGGTCTTCTCCCCACCAAATGCGGGGGAGAAAGAGAAGCATTTCGCATCTTTGACTCTGGGGTTTGCAGTATAATTTAAAGCTGTTTTTGCAAGAAGCGCACGCTGCCAGCAGCCAGCAGCTCAGAAGGGGATCTCTAGGGGCTCAGGCAGTCCAGGCACAAGCACACATGTTGCAGTTGTGCCTCTTCCCACAAAAAGAGGGCCCTGCATCTCAGAGCATGGCACCCTGAACCTTGCATGAGGTCCTCCTACCATGGCCAGCACGCAGAAACGCAGCAGCTGTCTCCTGCATCCCTGCTGCTGGTGGTGGGTGCCCCAGCATCTATGTTCAACAGCAGGAATTTCATGGGTAAGACTACTGAATATGCATTAATGGAGAATCCAACGTGGGGCACTGTTACTGCAGACGCTCGGTTTTCAAACAGCGTGTTGGCATGCATACCGCACCTCAGACACTTGAGCCCTGTCAGGGAAGCAGTTTAAGTTGGTGCCACAAGAAAACTGAGTTACTGGTGAAGTCTCACAAACAGGACCAGTCTAGCAAACAGTTTTGTATGAATAATGTATTCAAAAAAAAAAAAAAAAAAAAANNNAAAAAAAAAAAAAAAAAAAAAAGCTGGGAATAGTTTGTAAACAAGAAAGGAGGTGGAGAGCCATTAGCTAAGTGATCTCGCATTCCTCGATTTGCTTTATCAATCTCAGTATTCAGAAAAAACGCTTAAGAGCAGTCCAGGCTCTCTAGTGAATCAACAAAACCACACAAAGGACTGTACCACTTCTCACAGCCTCCAGGCTGTGCATTAGCTTTTAGCAAAGGTATCTACCACATGAATAATGCAGCACGTCTTCCAGAGCATCTGTACTCCAATCAATCCACAGTAGCAAATAAAAACCTTTCAGCACGCCTTTCTATCAGGCAGCAGGACCTTTTTACAGCTGCTCAGAGGCATATCTTTGGAAAAACAACCCTATCTGCTACCAGAGCTGGAAGCCTTTTAAATCGGCCAGCTGGGAACCTGCCTTTTAAATCAGCCATCCTGCGACGAGCCTTGATTTTTACCAATTGCCTTTGTCTTTTGTTCCTAAAGGATCCACACCCGCCATTATGGGGCTTAGATTAAGGGAGCTCAGACGAAGGTTTCAGTCCACTTTTGGAAACAGACACATGCCACCCCCCAAAAGCAGCAGCTCGCAGCCTGCAGCCTGCCCAGGCGCCCTCTCCTTCCCAAGAGGGACAAGGTAGCCCCACAAGCCACACAGCACGCACGCCGCATCCCTCTCCTGCCACTGTAAAGCAGCCTCGTAATCGAAGTACCCTTCCCAATGTGGGGTTACGACCACAGAGCCTTCACCAAACCAAGCCTCAGTCGTATGCTCGAACCTCTGTATTTTCAGAGGCAAAGCAGGTGATGGAAAGCGGTGCTTTGTCCATGTCCATCACTAGCGCCAGTTTGAACATCAGTCCTCTGCAGAAGCACAGAGGTCCCTTCTCCTTGGCAGCCTGTTGGGAGTTGTGGGAACTGCTTCTTTCAGCAGCACAACCTGCAGGCTACTGGCTACGTGAGGGAGGACATGCTGCTAGTGCGGACGGATTAGGGTCTGCAGAGGTGGTGTGGGACAAAATGACAACAGCGAGCAAGATCTCAAAGGAGACCATATTCTAGAGATGTGTTACTTTTCATCAGAAAATCTAGCTCTAAATAACACTCCAAAATATTTGCAGTTCTCCAGTGTGGCAAAGATACTTAAATATAGTGCCCTGGAGAGCTGGTTGTGAGAAAACACCTCTGCCTGTACTATAAACATTGCACAAATACAGAGGACATGAAGCAGGGGGTGAAGGAGTCACTCAAGCTGGAAGTGAGTTGATTTCCTCATTCACAAAACAGTGAGGCCCAAACCTTTCTCTGAACGGGCACAGCAGCCCCTCTTGCCCCTTGTTTTTGGTGCATGCTGGCAAGGGCAGGACATGAGCTGTCACACGTGTCCCTGGGAGGAGGCACGTCAGACCTTCCCCGATGCTAGCACTAGGTCAAAGCTTACGCACAGGGTACCAGGTGAACACAGCCCCAGGAGAGGCGAGACAGTGGCTCCTCCACTGACACAGGCATCATCTGCTTGGACCACAAGCAGAAGGGGGTTCCAGTACTTTTACCTCCTCCAAATATCTGCTTGGGCCGGGGAAGGCAAACATTGCATAGAGACCTGGCCTGTACTGAACAGCAAGCCTCCAGCAGCCACTGCAGCCCTGCACCCCACAAACATCGTCACCAGCTGGTACCATGTCATCTCAGAGCATCTTTCTAGTGAGGGACCCCAAAGCAGCCCACCAAGGGCCAAGGACATACCAAAGCCCCAAACTTGGCGAAACGCACATTGTGCAAGTTTTGTTCATGTTAGAAGATACACCAAGTGTTGTGAACCTCAAAATAATTTTAAGTACATATGTCCAGGGGCAGGCTAGGGCTGCCAGGAGTGAAACAAGACCACCCTCCACAAGGCGAGGTTGAGACAGCAAAAATCCAGTGGCCATGCTGGATGAGCTTTCCGACTGCATTTGTATTCAGTCAAAGTTGAAGCCACAATGCACTCCCCGAGGCAGGGAGCAATGCCCAACGGGGTCCAGTATAAAAACTCCCTGATGGTGACAGCTGCTCACGGTATTGCCACATTCCCACCACCTGCTATTACTCCGCAGCTGTGCTCTTCTGTCATGATGGCACAGCAGGGAGATGGACAAGGGAGCATATGTGCCTCACAAAAATAGCTCAGCCAGGTTATTTTTAACTGGGTCATCCCAGCACAGCCAGCAGCAATGGCCAGGAGCTGGGAAGAAAGCAAAGAGAAAAACTGGCAGAGACCACAGCCTCAGGCAGCTCCCAAGAGGCTCAGGCTCTCCTATCACCTAACCTGACGAGGAGCCCAAGACTCTTTTTTGGGTAGGATCCCCCAGAACATTGTAAAGCGAAGCCACGTCATGAAGTACTGGCTGAATTGTCACCCGTTCTTTATTTTACTGCTGGGGTCACCTCCAAGCCTGACACTGAATGTGTACCCGAGCCTCCCCTGGAACAAGTGGGAGAAGCAAAAAGAAATTACAACAATAAAGCATACAGAATCACAGGAAAAGATTAGGCCGGAAGGCACTTCTGGAGGTCCCAAGTCCTATCCTCAGCCCCCAGCAAAGCTCACTACAAAGGCAGGTCATGTTGCTCGGACTGTCCAGCTGAGTTTGGAAGTCCGACGAGGATGGAGATCCCACAGTCTTGTGGAGAAGCCCAGGTTGCTATTGGCCTGCAGGGCTTGCAAAGTTACCCAGATGACTCTGGTCAAACTTGCTGCCCACCAGGACCCTCATGGCCTTCACTGAAGAGCTGCTCTCTTGCCAGTTGGACCTAGCCTGCACCACTGCAGGGAGCTGCTGCAAATCAGGGGCAGAAGTTGACATTTATCTTTATTGAAGTTCATGAGGGGCTGTTTTTCCCCTCGTGAGAGGCATGAGAGCCTGCTTTAGGCTGGGAGCCTCCAGGCTGTGTAGGAAGGCTGGGGGCTGGGAAGTGCCCATGGAGGGTCTGTTGCCAGACCTTGGACTTCCCTGCAGTGGCCAGACAAGCATCACTCTTCCCATGAGCAACCAAAGTGATTCACCCTGGAGCGAGGGAGCCTGAGGCACCTGTGGCACCATCACTGTCACTCTGCTGCCAACGGCGCCTGGAGCTCCACTTCCTGAAGGTTCACACCTCTCACTCAGGCACAGGGAGTGAAACACCACCTCGCCGCACATTAATTCCCCCAGGCCACAGGAGAAGTTGCTTCATGAATATTTTTAAGCCAACGACAGCTAGAAATCAAGCTGAAGAGCACAGCCCACCCTCCAACGAGTGTGAAGAAACTTGTGCTCAGTCAATGCAAAGTTAGTTTGTGCGTCCCAGAAGGGACAGGGGAATCCTCCAGGGATGATTCCACACTCAGTGGCAACACCATTTTCTGGCATTGCAACCTCCCCCTTCACCACATGTCCCGTGTCTGCTTCATGTGGTGCCCCTAATCTGCAAGCTCTGACAGAAAGAAAGATAATGCATTGAGGACACAAATGGCTGCAGTCAACATGGCCTTTAAGAAATACAGTAGTGGGTCAGGGGAGTATGAAAGGCTGGCAAAACCCCAAATGACCCTGAAACTCAACTCAGTTTCATTAGGCTTATCAGAGCTCCCAGGAAGGGCAGGAGGCAGTATGACTCAAGCAGAGGATGGGGCCACCCCAGCCTCTTTGGAGAGCAAGCCCCTCCTTCCCCTGGTTCACCTCCAGCTTTCCAAGATAGCCTGTGTACTCCAGCAGAAAGATAAAGCCGACTTGCCTGCATTCTCCAGAGACAATACCCTCTTTCACTCTGCAGGTTACCTGGGCAGCAAAGAAAATATTATTGCTTATCAACTTCCTTGTGAGTACAAATGTGCTTCTGAATTCAATGAGGGGGCAAATTCCACCTTACAGAGCTCCTCTACCCTGGCAAGATCCTGCTCTGTTACGAAAGAAAAGCAAATACAACAATCCCAGTTCAAAGAACAATAAAAACTGGAAGCCTCCTCTGCCCCCCATCCTGCAAAAACTCATTATAAAAAGGAAGTGGTGAAATGCACAAACTTTAAGAGATGTTGCCACATTTCTTGTCAGAAAGGCAGCCTTGAAAAACTCATCATCTGACCCTTTGCAAGCTCAGCAGTTTCTCCTGAAACCAGAACACCATGCTTTCACTCTCCTATTTCACAGGAAGCGGCTTCCTGCTATTCAAGGCCAAGCCGGCTTCTGAGTTTCAGGAACCAAAGTTCAGCTCCCCGTCGAAAAGATGCAGCTGGGTCTCAGTAGTCTGCCATGTTGTTTGGGAAGATAGGGACGCTTGGTCCCACTGCTCTTTATTGTGAGGTCTCAGCATGCCTGCAGACATCTGGCAGATGGGGTATCTCTGCTAAAGGCTACCGTACAGAAGGCTTTCCTTGCAGCAAAGCTGAGCATCACTGGTTTTGGGGGTTTGGCCACCTACAGGGAATCCCAAGACCTTGGTTAGTTGCCCACAAGTCCAAGTGGGGTCCACTGGGCTAGCCAGTGTTCTTGCCAAACCTCTTCTGCCTAGCTGAGGAGTTGTGGCTGCCACCAGGACACAGATACATTAGGAAATCTGAAGCGGACAGCAGGATGGTGAGACAGTGGAAATACAGCAAGTGCAGATGTTTATCCTGAGTTCTGTGAAGGTTTGGAGGCTACACGCTTCACTGGAATATCTGGAGATACAGCCCTTACATCTAATGTGATCTAACGTAACCACATTCCCCCATGACTGAAGGTTTGTGCACTAACCAGCCCACAGGCTAGAATGCTTGCAGGATGTGATGAGATTCTGGCCAGCAAGACCAAGCCTGGCCTGAGGATCTCATCTCCGCAGCTACCTGGGAAAACTGAAAGTCTGATCAACCAGGTGAAAATGAAAACTGCTACAGAGCTGGGGCACTAACCAGGCTCTGACTGGGCAGCAAAGCACAAGCACAGATGCAAGGACACAGTCTAGGGGACCTCGCTTCTGGTGGTCTCCAGTCCAGCCTCACAGTGAACCTGCCCATAGCTCTAAATCAGGGCAGATGTGGAGCCTTCAAAACCCCCAAGGATCACGGCCGCCACCTGCCTGGTCCCAGGGCTGCACCGCCCTCCTGGGGATGCAGCTTTCTCTAACGTCTGACCTACTTCCCTCCAGCTGCAGCTTGCATCCTGTTCTCCTTGTTACACTACCTGTCACTGCCAAGAAGAGTCTGGCTCTGTAACTGCCCTTCCAGGAGCTGTATCCCACTGTTAGTAAATCGGTTTGGCAGCAAAAGACGCAGGTACCTACTACCATGGACTAGAGAAGAACCAGCTGTGGGTTTCCCAGTCGTGAGCCAGGAGCAAAGGGAAATGGTCGCTGTCCTTCTGGGAGCAATGACAGCAGGACCTTGATCTTTGAAAGGTAGCTGGCAGCATCAGAGGTCTTCTCTGAAGCCCATTGCTGCAGAGTTCTTCCACCTCCCTTGCAGCATCATCTGCATGCAAAAAACATTCAGGGAACCACAGAAAAGAGGAGTGTGGGGAGCTCTCCCATGTCCATGCAGCACCTGTGGAATTGCTTTATGATTCCAGTTGAGGCTTTTCTCTTTGGCTGGCTGATTAAATCAGAATTGACATCTCTCTGTTCTCCAGAAAACTCCTAATGCACTTTTGAGCTCTCTAACAGCAGGGCCTATTCATCTGATGCATGACAAGCCAGCAAGAGAGTGTGGCAAAGGCAGGTGTTACAGACAACAGCCAATGCTTTCTTCTGCTGCATCACAAGTTTTAAAATCGATTCACCATTTAGAGCAGAGATAGCAGGTTCAGTTTTGCTCTTTTTGGTTCTTAGTCTGGCTTTGATTGATGCTGACTAAGTGGGAGGACTACCCATACTTTCCCTGCCAGGGAAATGAGATTCTGTGCCCATTCATTCACCCACCCGGTTCGGCAAATGCACAGTCTCTGGGAAACCAGTGGCATCACTCTGAACCGAATCCATCGGTGCAAGTGCAGAAGTAGTTTGGTTCAGACTGGGAGCACACTTTTGAAGTAAATCTCCTTGCTGCTGCCATTTACTGCACTCCAGTTTGCATTGCAAAGCCATCTTGGAGCATGCAGACAGGATTCCCTCCAGATGAAACTAAAATCATTCCAGGATCAGAACCCAGTGCACTCCATCTGCTAATGGGACCAGCTGGGTCAAATTAAAACGTCCAAAATGTCTGTGGATATGAAGTCCTGGTACCACCTCTTTCACTCCACAGGTCTATTCCTCTTGCACTGTAGATGTGGCTATAGTTAACAGAGAGGTGAGGTCAGTCACTGCACAGACACTTTTCCATAGATATCTCTGTTTGACCTTCAGCCTTGCCTGTCTTAGATAGACTATTTTCTTTACCTCCTCTCCTCCAAGTATTGCTCTCTTATACTGGTTTTGGGTGTTCCTCCATCTCTGGCCATTTCGTTCAGCATCACTGCTGTCCTCTGTGACCAGTCCCCCTCTTCACACCTCCCATCTATCAGCAATGAAGATCAGCCTCTCCTCCCATATAGTAGTTTATTTCCTATATACGTCATTCCTGCCAGCCTCTTTGCATATCTCCTCCAGTACGAGTTTTGATCATCTTCCAGCTCTATCCCTCTGCACAACCCCTCCCTACAACCCTTCCAGTTGAGGAGCACCCCCGGCAGAACCTCCATGACCCAGCTGAGCTCCCCGCTACAGGCTCACTCTCTCCCCTCTACCACTGCTACTTTTCATGCCAGCCTATTTCTCCAGCATAGCTGATATCCACACTGACAAGCTGATCTTTTCTCTGCCTTTGAGTCAGCTCTGGGCATCTGTGCCTCAGGGACTTTTTGAGCCAAAGGCTTATCTGTCTGTTTAGCCAGCCCTAATGGATTTTCCGCCTGCAGATTCATTTAATGGCTTTTCTTGAACCACATCCCCAGCGTCCTGTGCCAATGAGTTCCACTGTTTATCTGTATCCGGTAGTTCCTGGGCAGTGATAAACAGAGGAACAATCACTCCCTATCTGAACTCTCCATCCCATCATCCTACCATATGTCAAAGGCCATATGTCATATCCCTTTTCAGGCATACTTTTCCCAAGCTAAACAGTTGTCCCTCTCTGCCTTCTCTTCTGCACTACCAGGTCCTCAGTGAGCTGCAGAAAGCTAGCATTGCTTGAGGCATTCAAGACACAGCTGCACTGTAGATGTATCCAGACAGTATTTGGTATTTTCACAGTGCCCGTGGGAAGGAAAAAAAAAAAAAGAAAAAAAAAAAGGAAAGGTAGCACAGCCCTTGAAGTCTGGCTGTGAATTAAAGCAGCATTTGAACTCCTGACATAATGCAGGCCAGGCAGCTTGGGACATGATTTCCATGCCTTAGGCAGCAAAAACAAAGACTGTCTGTGTGAAGAAGAGTGAGAAGAAAAGCACTGGGTAGGATACACTGGGCCACACTGCACCTGACAGAATATGCAGTTTTCTCTGGATATCTTATATGCATTCAAGAAATTACATCTGCATCTAGGTTTTTTCAGTACCAGAGAAAGTCTCCAGGCCTCAGGAAACTTCTGCAGACTGCTCAGAGCCAGAGGAGAGTCAGCGCCATGCTCCCAGCTCTTGCTCATCCAGAGATGACAGCAAGTGGGAACAGTCCCACAGAGGGGTCCCTGAGAAGGCTTGAGGGCTGCAGGTGAGTGCTACCGCTGCCCCGCGTGACACCCTGGGCGCCCTGCAATCCCAGGGAACTCCAGGCACAGGAAGGACAGCAGACAATGACACAGGCAGATATGGAAGTAAAGAAAGGGAAAGTTTTTTAGAAAGAGCTCAAAATAAAGATCTGAATTTCCTGGGGAAGAATTGCCTTTCTGCAGGAGTTCAAGACACTTGCAGATTTCAAGACTTAGATAGACTAAGACACCATGCAATCATCTGCCTGTACTGCTGGTGGCCAGTGGCACCAGTGGCAGCCAAACCCCACAACTGTGACAGGTGTGTGAAACCCTTCTAGTGCCACATACTGTGTCTGTGCCATTAATCTTTCAAACCCCCACAACTGAGCTTGACTGCAAGACAGGCAGAAACAAGAGTATAAACACTGCGATTTTTTTTTTTTATATGTAAGACACAAGCTGTCATGAAGCCACAGAAAAGTTCATGTTGCAAGTCATGCTGTCAGGGAAGGAAGAACAGGTAAGACACTGGAAAACTCTTCTGAAATACACAAAACCGTACACAATATAATGACTGGTTTCACTGGTTTCTCAAAATAGAAAGAAAAAGCAAGGTAGAGAAATTGTCACTTCAGTTCCCTCTTTACACATCAAATAGATCTATTCTCAATTAAGCTTAAGAAGTCCTGTTCCACTAACAGCCCACAAAGGGCTGGGCACCAAAACCAAGCTCTCAACAGTAAGAGACTCCCCAAGCTAACAGCAAGATGAGCTTTACTGAAGTGTTTTTTGAAACCTTAAGGATGACCACAATATACTCAAGGACATCGTTTGATATTTTGCCTCCATCCAGTGGATGGACCCATAAAGCAGGTATGTTTGCTGCAGCAGAGAGTTAGGGATTCTCACCACTCATCCAAGTTCAACACTCGGCATGAGTGTTGGGAAAGAAGTATGGCAGATAGGGACTAAAGTAGACTTTCCAGGTGGACTTTAGCTACAGGTTTCCGTGGTTTAACTCCTGGGAACTTTGGTTCCTAATATCCTTACCAGGTTTTCACTTCTACTATCATCACAGAATCACAGGCAAATTTAGGCTGGAAGGGGCCTCTGAGGGTCTGTAGCCCGAATTCCTGGTCAAAGCAGGGTCAGCCTCTAAGTCAGGCCAGGTTTCTCAAGGCCTTGTCCACGTGAATTCTGAAAATCTCCAAAGGTGGAGGTAGTACAGGCAAGCAAACCATCCTGCTAAGCCCCTGCCTGGCTAACAACTGTGACCTCAGTCAGTCACTACACACCAGCCACAGAGGCAGGTACCAGTCCTACACAGTGCTCTGCCTCCATAAGGATGAGTGACCTACCCCTCCCTCTGCAGATCGCCAGCCAACACAGTCAGTGAAGTCCATCTCGACTTACAGTCAATGTTTGAAGTGGCTCAGAGGATTCCTGCCTTCAAATTGTCATCCCTCCAGTGACCATAAAACAAAACTCAGGAGAGAAAGTTAGCTGTCATGCTGGGGAACAAGAATACCACCTTGGGGCCCTAAAGCCAAAGCCCAGCAGAACATGCTGAGCGCTTGGAGAGAGGAGTGTATGCTCTCCACCATGGTGAGATGGGATGCTTTGGGGGTGACAAGTTGGGGAAAGAAATCTCTGCAGGATGCCAGGTAGCTGCTGTTCAGCTAATGGCAGGCTGAGAGATGTCACCTACTTCCAGAGAACACTGTTGTCTGCACTGAGTGACATTATTTAGAAAATCACCCTATTCAAGTTTCTAGCAATGCATCATCCCAGGAAGCTCTTCCCACGATTCCTCCTCTTTTTGCTGCTAAAAACACAACTGCCTTATTATTTTGCCAAATAATAACTTCTGCTTCCAGCTACTGGCTCTCATCCTGGTTTGTCAGCCAGATTGAAGAATCCATTATCTATAAAGATCCAAGAGGCTTCTCATCTTTTCAACTCCACAGGAACCAAGAGTTCACCAAAACACAACCTGGACGCCAAGAAAGATGAAAGTGTCAACTTCCCACTTGAGCTTTTACTTATAAAATCTCAGTGAGGGGTTGGGTTTTTCTGCTCCAAGACTTGGTTTGCCTGGCAGGGTGCATCCCATAGTTATTGCACAGGGTTTAATATATGGCGGGGGGCATGAGCCTCAAATAGATGCAAGGGGCCATAAAATCAAGCCCTTCAATCCCTATTAAGCCCTTAAATGAGTGCCATGATTTTTAAAACTGTGAGACACTGAACTCCTATTGATTTCTATGGAAGCTGTCGGATGCCAGGCTATCATTAGCAAAATCAATCTTTTCAATTAAGACTTCAGGCATCAGTTACTGACATCAAGACCTTTGCAAATTCGAAGAGAAACATGAGCCACAGCCATGACCACAGGCAGGAGGGGTCAGAAGAGAGACTCTGATCCTCCCTGACTGTAAGGAAAAGAGCCTCTATACATAGGAGGAGCTGAATATTATGAGAGCAGGAACTTGGAGCAATGCTATTCTGATTTTGTTTTTGTTCCTCTGTGTGTGTATTTTGGTATTCAAATTAAATTAGAGAAAATGGCAGAGAAAAATAATGTGAACTAATTACATTTAAGTAGATGTTAGCAAGACAATGTTTGACTTCTTCTATTTGTCTACTGCAATTAAAGAGCTGTCTGGGTTCTCTGTGCCTATTACCCTGCAATTTTGTTGCCAGCACAGGCTCCTTTTAGGGGCCAGGTAGAATGGAAGAAACCAGAGGATGACAAGGAAGATTGGTCCTTCCTGGCATCGTTCACATTACCAGAGTTCCCAATAACATCAATGTGAGGTTCCTTAGAAAGGAGCACTGCAACTGTGCCAGCAGTTCAAGCAAAATGGTAGCTACATTTTTCTAAGGCAGTATGTTTTATATTTTTCAAGATTTGTGTATTCTTGCTCTGGGCAAACACTGTGAAACACTGGTTTAAATAACTGGTTTTAAATAGCCTCACACATAACCATGTGGAAGGTGGCTGAGAGCTGAATGGCACTGGTAGAGCCGAACTTTCCACAGCCTGGAAAGCAAAACTCCACAGATACCCGATGGGAGAAGAGCTACTGTGCTACAGAGGGCGGTGAAAAGCCTATCGCTGGATTCAGCGCAGATCGCCGGCATAACAATGACACTGGGTGGCATTCAGGGGCAGCACCACTTCAAGGCTCCTTTGGCAGATAGGCAACCGTGCTACATGCAAACGTTCCCTGGCTAAACAAGACCCAGGCGAGGCTGGAGTAGGACCAGCAGCTTTGGGAAAGATCCGCTGCTCCCAGTCCTGCACTTGCACATCCTCTCATTCGCCTGCTGCATCAGTCCATACCCCAACCCAGGGAGAGGGCAATGTCTGAGAAAAAGGCACTTGTCTACCGAGCACTACCCATGCACCCTGCCTGTGGTTCCCAGAAAACCTGGGATGGGATCCAGAGCTTTCTGACCCTCCCAAGGAGGATTTCAGCCCTCTGCACAGGCACCCTGCAAGGAGAGTTTAAATCATGGTATCTGTAGAGCAAGGATTGCTTAATTTCTGCTCTCGGGAGTAGGCCCAGTACTTGCCTTGGCTCCTGCCTGCACCTTTTTTCTGACTGTCCCCGCTCCACTCTATGTACAAGCTGGAGCCACGAGGCTCATATTCACTTTACTAGTGTAACCCTGACCTGGAGAGCCTTGCCCAGCCACCTTTTCCTGGGAGGAGTTCACCCCCAGCATTGCCTCCTCTCCTGTTTAAGCACAGCTCCCAAGGCTGCAGGAGGAAGACGATGGAGTTTGGCCTCTCCTGCTTTCCTGGAAACTATCTAATCAGTATCCACGGACTTTGTCTCAACCTCAGTGATAAAAGTATCACAAATGCTGGGAGTTTCTGCTGCTTTGTCTTCCTTATCATTTTCCTCAGTGACTTTGTCCCACAGAGGGAGAGAGGCAGTGCAGAGCCATTGGTACAGAAGACCTCCTCTCTGCAGGTAGGAATGTCCGTGCTTCCTGGCACAGAGACAAAGAGCACAGCAACTCACCAGACTGGAAAGAAACCCTTGCACAAAACAGAGCCCAGAAGGATGCTCGGAAGAGAGAGGGAGAGAGAGGCCAAACTTTGGGCACTGCTCTGGAAAATGTGAAACCGTGTGAAATAGAGCAGGGAGCAGGTCAACAGGGGAAGACAGAACAGGGCTTGGAGCTGCATACTGTCATTGGTCCTACCATGGGCAGCGGCATGTCTCCAAGCTTTAGAAAGGCCTTTGCTTGGCTGAGGGTCAGAAAGTCCTATTTGTGAATTTCAAAGTGCTTTGGAAATAGTAAGCATCAGCATTACCCTAATAGAGCCCTGCAGGGTGTATTTTCAAAATGGAGAATTGCTGGCAAGCCTGTAATACCGCAGAGGGGAAATCCCTGGAAATACTAGGCCAGTCTGGCTTCTACTTGCAAGCCAGTATAACCCTGTGAGTGTCAAACCCCCTCAGCCCATACAGCCTCCTGGATGATCTAAAGGTCTTTCCTGTTTCTCCTGCACAGAGGCAGAAGTCGCGTCAGCGTAATTGCTATGTGCTGCAGGCTGTTTGCCTCAATCAGCTCTCTGCAGCCAGAGCAGCTTAACATGCACTTAAGGGAAGCCAGGTAATGACTACATGTGAAACACCTCACCGCATTATCGCTCCGGTGTCTTCTTGCCATGGGAGCAAGAGACCAGACCGTCTGTGGCCCTGTTGTGCATCAAGAGGCAGCCAGCCCCGGCTGTTTCAAAGAGCAGCTGCTGTCCAGCCTCACCAGGGATGGGTCTGCAGGTCCCCTTGGGTCTGAGCAGGAGGTTTAGCAGCAAGTTCCCCAGCAGCCACCCAGACATCAGCCCACTGGCCAACTGTAACACTGGCTACCACTTTATTGCCAAAAAAGACTGCTGCTGTTTATAATTGGCAGATGGGAATACTCAGATAAGGTGGTGGGGTTTTTTTCTGTTGAAGCAAACACTTCAAGCAAACTTTCCTGGAGAAGGTTTATTTATGAGAGTGGAGGACAGGGTCTGGCCATTAAGGATCAGGACTCTGCTGAGGTCCCCTTGGACCAGCCAAGAGCAGATGGTGGGGAACTGATCTGGGACAGTCTCCCTCCACCCTGTTTCTTCACAGAAGGTCTCTGTCATACCCTGTCACAACCCACCCTCTAACAGTTTCCCTGCTGTGGAAATCAGGGCCCACCAGAGTGGGATGAAGACTTCATGCTGTGCAGCTGCTGTGGGCCAAGGAATACAAAAACATCAGAGGCAGCAAACTGACCACAACATATGAGGAGCCTGCAAGGTCATGCGCAAAATCTACCTTAGCTTGCCCCTGAGGCAGCTGCCTCTCACTCCAAAACATCACCTTCACTTCTGGGGATTCGCCAAAGCCTTCAGTTCTCTCCCTAAGTCTCTGTAACACTGAAGCACCCGTGTGCCTGGGCACCTGCAGCTCACAGCACAGGGACCTAGTCCGTACTTATAGAGCGTACACCCCCAAAACATGGTCCGCACAGCACTCAGCCATCTGGCAGTCCAGACAGCCCACAGGCAAGGGAGAACTGCCCTTCCACAGGCACCACAAACCAGTTCCAGAGCCCAGCAGCCTGCCCAGTGCCAACCCACCTAGAAACAGACTCACAGAAACCTGCCACGGAGTCAGACAACCCAAAATCCACTCATTATCCAGCTGCTAACAAATGTGGCAGACATAGAAACATTCAAAATATTATACATTACTGACATTTTCTGAGCAAGAAATCTGCTCAGAGGGGACAAACCAGCATACTCAAGAGACAGGCAGAAATTACCCAGGGCAGGGAAAGAGAGTGAGAAACCCACGACATCCGGAGATACCCTGTCCTGCTATCAGGAAACCCACCTGCTGCACAGACACAGCCAGCAACCGGTCTGATCAATGGGATGGAGGTGAGCAACGCTGCCAGCCAGGCTGATGCAGCTGGCACACAGAGGGCAGCGGTCTCCCTCTCCCCCCGGACTTGCAAAACCAGCACACTCATGCAGAGCTCCTTTGCCTCAAAGGAAGAGAGGTCAGGAGAAGCTCGGGGCAGAGCTGGGGTGCAGGCAGCAGAATTGTCCGGCTCTTTGTCCAAACATCTCCAGTGCCTCGGCCTCGTGTTTCCCAGGTCTACAGCAGCTCCTCGGAGATGATGGGGTTTGATTTGTTGCTATGGCCTAATGGATTGAATGAATTTGAAATACCTCTCATTGGTACAGCTAAAGCTTGTCTGCAATAATGCTAATTCACCAAACAACATCAGCACAGATGAAAACACCTCCTTTTTGCCTTGTCTCTAAGAAGCAACCAGCTCCCCTCTATCCCGCCTCCCAAAGCTTTGCTCTAGAGTTTCCTGAAACGCTCACACCAAAACATGAACTCCCTGCGTATCTCCATCAGTCCCTCCCTATCTCTGATCAAACCAGGAGAGATCTGAGCTCTCCAAAGGGGGCACAGCCAGTGGGAGAACAAAGGGAACAGCAGGGCTACACAGGCTGCTCCTTTGTTAAACCAGTGGGGAGCCTGCGTTGGGAAGCTTAAAAGGCAGCCAACACCCAACCTCCCCCCAAGTCTCTGAATCCTCTGCAGAAATCACTTCCCTTGAGCACCCAAGAGGCCAGAAGAGGTTAAGCCTGTCCAGGCAAATTCCCTTTATAGGGACTGCAGCAAACACAGTGTCTTCTTAGGAGGTGTAAGTGAATGGGGGGATTAGGAACAGCCAGGATGCTACAGGGCTGTTTTTCCACACTCCAGAGCAAAACAAGGAGGGCACCACTCCCTGCAGGGTGAACAATGGATCTTCGGCAAGACACTGCACATAGCTGGCCTCCCCAGCCCACCGGGGACTTGTTTGCAAAGTGCTGTCATCATTACATATCCCTTCACAACAGCCTGCCTTTGCCCCTGACAGAGCTGTGGCGTCAAAGCCAGACCCATGGGAAGAAGCTGTACTCCAAAGCTGTGCTGCCTGAAAGTAAGGCCCCTTCAAGGGCTTGCCCTGAAGGGGAAACTGGCACCAGGAGACCCCGCTGCCAGAGAGCACGGCCCAGGTGTCGTTTATGTGGCTGTCATCGTGCTCTGCGCAAGATGTGACCTGCCCTGACATCAAGCACCCAAAATCCCCATGACTCCAGCACAAAGGGGCCAAATTCAACCACTCACACACACACAGAGCCATAGATGAGGCTTGTCTCTGTACCATAAGCAAAGTTCCACAGATGCCAAACCGTGCCACCCGTTGCACCGGCAAGCAGGGCTGGCAGGAAGAGGCGCACCCTTCCCGGGCCAGCGGCATGATGCTGACTCCCACCTGCCTCAAGCCGGCAAGAAGCCCTGTTGCTCCGTGCACCGGCCGCGCTCCTCGGAGCCGAGCCCGGTCCGCTGCAGACCCCCCGGGCCGGCGGGCTCCTACCGAGGGCCGGCTCTCGGTCTGCCACGCTCCGCGCAGAAAATCCCCCCTGCAGCTACCTGCTGGAACAGCCCAAGGGCAGGGCGCTGCTGGGGAGCGAGAGTCCTGCCCGGGGAGGGCGCGACCAGCACCGGCTGCCCCCATTGCGGCCAGCGGGGAAGCCCCGCTCCCGCCGCACACGCCGGGGGATCCCCGAGGCACGCGGCACCGGGCGGCCGCCGCATCCCCCGGCGTCGGTGCCCCCCCGGCTGCGGGTGACGGCGGCGGCGGCTCCGGCTCCGCACAAAGCGGGGTGGGGCCGGCGGGGCTGCGGCACCCCAGGCGCACGGGTAGGGCAGAAGCCCCCCGCTCCACTCCCCGGCACCGCCGGGCTCCGCAGGCCCCAGGCTGTGGCAGGTGGCCCGGCCGGCCCTGACCACGCGTGTCCCGGCCCCACGATTCCCCACCACCACCCCCGGTCTCATACCTTGCCGCTGGCGGCGGGGGTCCGGCAGCGCGCAGGGCGTACGCATGGGAGCGGCGCCGCGCCGCGCCGTGCCGTGCCAGCCCAG